>CM055124.1:82973333-83160748 GCA_029206835.1 Rana muscosa
CTCCGCCCTCTCTCTCTCTCCTCCGCCCCCCTCTCCTCTCCTCCGCCCCTCAGCCCTCTCTCCTCCGCCCTCGCCCTCTCCTCCCGCCCTCGCCCTCTCTCTCCTCCGCCCTCTCTCCTCCGCCCTCTCTCTCTCTCTCCTCCGCCCTCTCTCTCCTCCGCCCTCTCTCTCTCTCTCCTCCGCCCTCTCTCTCCTCCGCCCTCTCTCTCCTCCGCCCTCGCCCTCTCTCTCCTCCGCCCTCGCCCTCTCCTCTCCTCCGCCCTCGCCCTCTCTCTCCTCCGCCCTCTCTCTCCTACGCCCTCGCCCTCTCTCTCCTCCGCCCTCGCCCTCTCTCTCCTCCGCCCCCTCTCTCTCTCTCCTCCGCCCCCTCTCTCTCTCTCCTCCCGCCCCCTCTCTCTCTCTCCTCCGCCCCCTCTCTCTCTCTCCTCCGCCCTCTCTCTCTCTCTCTCGCCTCTCTCTCTCTCCCCTCCGCCCTCTCTCTCTCTCATCCCCTCCGCCCTCTCTCTCTCTCTCCCCTCCGCCCTCTCTCTCTCTCTCCCCCCGCCCTCTCTCTCTCCCCCCGCCCTCTCTCTCTCCCCGCCCTCTCTCTCTCGCCCTCTCTCTCTCGCCCCTCTCCTCTCTCTCCCCCCCGCCCTCTCTCTCTCTCACTCTCCCCCCCTCTCTCTCTCTCTCCCCCGCCCTCTCTCTCTCTCTCCCCCGCCCTCTCTCTCTCTCTCCCCTCCGCCCTCTCTCTCTCTCTCTCCCCCTCCGCCCTCTCTCTCTCTCTCTCCCCTCCGCCCTCTCTCTCTCTCCCCTCCGCCCTCTCTCTCTCTCTCTCCCCTCGCCCTCTCTCTCTCTCCCCTCCGCCCTCTCTCTCTCTCTCTCCCCTCCGCCCTCTCTCTCTCTCTCTCCCCTCCGCCCTCTCTCTCTCTCTCTCTCTCTCCCCTCCGCCCTCTCTCTCTCTCTCCCCCCGCCCTCTCTCTCTCTCGCCCTGCCCTCTCTCTCTCCCCTGCCCTCTCTCTCTCTCCCCCGCCCTCTCCTCTCTCTCTCTCTCTCTCTCTCTCCTTCCGCCCTCGCCCTCTCTCTCCTCCGCCCTCTCTCCTCCGCCCTCTCTCTCCTCCGCCCTCGCCCTCTCTCTCTCTCCGCCCTCGCCCTCTCTCTCTCTCCGCCCTTCGCCCCTCTCTCTCTCTCCGCCCTCGCCCTCTCTCTCTCTCTCTCCGCCCTCGCCCTCTCTCTCTCTCCTCCGCCCTCGCCCTCTCCTCTCTCTCCTCCGCCTCGCCCTCTCTCTCTCTCCTCCGCCCTCGCCCTCTCTCTCTCCTCCGCCCTCCCGCCCTCGCCCTCGCCCTCTCTCTCTCCGCCCCTCGCCCTCTCTCTCTCCGCCCTCGCCCTCTCTCTCCTCCGCCCTCGCCCTCTCTCTCTCTCTCCTCCGCCCTCGCCCTTTCTCTCCTCCGCCCTCTCTCTCTCTCTCTCTCTCTCTCTCTCTCTCCCCCCTCCGCCCTCTCTCTCCCCCCTCCGCCCTCTCTCCTCTCTCCTCCGCCCTCGCCCTCTCTCCTCCGCCCTCGCCCTCTCTCCTCCGCCCTCGCCCTCTCTCTCCTCCCGCCCTCGCCCTCTCTCCTCCGCCCTCTCTCTCTCTCCTCCGCCCTCTCTCTCTCCTCCGCCCTCTCTCTCTCTCCTCCGCCCTCGCCCTCTCTCTCCTCCGCCCTCGCCCTCTCTCTCCTCCGCCCTCTCTCTCCTCCGCCCTCGCCCTCTCTCTCCTCCGCCCCCTCTCTCTCTCTCCTCCGCCCCCTCTCTCTCTCTCCTCCGCCCCCTCTCTCTCTCTCCTCCGCCCCCTCTCTCTCTCTCCTCCGCCCCCTCTCTCTCTCTCTCCTCCGCCCTCTCTCTCTCTCTCTCTCTCTCTCTCTCCCCTCCGCCCTCTCTCTCCCCCCTCCGCCCTCTCTCTCTCCCCTCCGCCCTCTCTCTCTCCCTCCCCCTCCGCCCTTCTCTCTCCCCTCCGCCCTCTCTCTCTCTCCCCCCCTCCGCCCTCTCTCTCCCCCCCTCCGCCCTCTCTCTCTCCCCTCCGCCCTCTCTCTCTCCCCTCCCGCCCTCTCTCTCTCTCCCCCCGCCCCCTCTCTCTCTCTCCTCCGCCCCTCTCTCTCTCTCCTCCGCCCTCTGCCCTCTCTCTCCTCCGCCCCTCGCCCTCTCTCTCCTCCGCCCTCGCCCTCTCTCTCCTCCGCCCTCTCTCTCTCTCTCCCTCCTCCGCCCTCTCTCTCTCTCTCCCCCCTCCGCCCTCTCTCTCTCTCTCCCCCCCTCCGCCCTCTCTCTCTCTCTCCCCCCTCCGCCCTCTCTCTCTCCCCCCTCCGCCCTCTCTCTCTCCCCCCTCCGCCCTCTCTCTCTCTCTCTCCCCCGCCCTCTCTCTCTCTCTCTCTCGCCCTCTCTCTCTCTCGCCCTCGCCCTCTCTCTCCCTCCGCCCTCTCTCTCTCTCTCCCTCCGCCCTCTCTCTCTCTCTCTCTCCCTCCGCCCTCTCTCTCTCCCTCCGCCCTCTCTCTCTCCCCTCCGCCCTCTCTCTCTCTCCCCTCCGCCCTCTCTCTCTCTCTCCCCTCCGCCCTCTCTCTCTCTCGCCCTCTCTCTCTCCCCCGCCCTCTCTCTCTCTCTCCCCCGCCCTCTCTCTCTCTCTCCCCCGCCCTCTCTCTCTCTCTCTCTCCCCCGCCCTCTCTCTCTCTCCCCTCTCTCTCTCTCTCCCCCGCCCTCTCTCTCTCTCTCTCTCTCTCCCCTCCGCCCTCTCTCTCCCCTCCGCCCTCTCTCTCTCCTCCGCCCTCTCTCTCTCCTCCGCCCTCTCTCTCTCCTCCGCCTCTCTCTCTCCTCCGCCCTCTCTCTCTCTCTCCTCCGCCCCTCTCTCTCTCTCTCTCTCTCTCTCCTCCGCCCTCTCTCTCTCTCTCTCTCTCTCCTCCGCCCTCTCTCTCTCTCTCTCTCTCTCTCCTCCGCCCTCTCTCTCTCTCTCCTCCGCCCTCTCTCTCTCTCTCTCCTCCGCCCTCTCTCTCTCTCTCTCCTCCGCCCTCTCTCTCTCCTCCGTCCCCTCTCTCTCTCTCCCCCTCTCCCCTTCCTTCCTTCCTTCCTTCCTTCCTTCTCAAAGTGGATTGTTACTTTAACCTTTTTTTTTTTTTTTTGGCCTTCCAGGATTTTTGTAGATCTGACGGTGGATGTAAAATCAGAAGACACTTCTCTAGATTCGCCCAAAGAATCTCCGTGCTCCGAGCCCTCTGCTGGTACTGATAAGAACTGCACTCCTGTGCTCTATCTTGCTGATTTAGCGATTCAGCCTCATGACAGTTCTTGTTCCTCTATTTCCACGCAGGTTTCTCTCCCAGCTTTGAGGACTTTGAAGAACGTTTTCTTGAGGAGAAGGAGAACTTGTTACCCAAGAAAGGCCGGCCGCATCTGCGATTCGAGATCATCAGTGAAGACGGCTTCTATACGCAGTCTGATAGCGCTGAAGGCAAGTGCCCCTCCTGCCACACAGGGCATGCTGGCTCTCACCGTTTAACAAAATATTCTTAACAAACACCTTTTTAGTCCTTTTGTTAGTGTAATCTAAGTGTGTTCCTGTTGTACAGGTGCAATGGAAGACTGTAGTGGAAAAGGTACAAGAGGCTCGAAGTGTGGCAAGACTTAGACATCTCTCCTTCTCTGGTAAGAACCGGCTCCTTTTCCATAGGACTGTACTTATCTGCTTGCTGATGGCATCACAGGAATGCAAAGCGGCCTCCCTGCGCTGGGTGGCATACCTAGTGCATGATCTGCGCACCTGGCTATGCTGTGATTTGTCACACCACATGGCAATCACCGGGTCCCGGCCAATGATTGACCACCGCCACCTGGTGAATGGCTGAGCTTCCCTGAACTCAACTCTGTGAATGTAAACAACACAGAGCTGTGTTCAATGACGAGGGATCTTGTTGGTGGTTCAGTCCCTGCTAAGCACAACTGGATCCCCACTAAAAGCAGCACATTGTACACACAAAGACACCGGTTAGGCACATATTTACCCCCTAACCCACTTAAAGGCGTTCTGCCGGAATTTTATTTTATTTTTTTAAAGTCAGCAGCTACAAATACTGCAGCTGCTGACTTTTAAAATGAGAACACTTCCCTGTCCAGGGCGCCCGCGATGTCCTCACCCGAAGTCAAACTGTCCCTCGGCTCCGGGTGGAGGCGCCGCCATCTTCAATAAGAGAGTCGGGAAGTGAAGTCTTACGGCTTCACAGCCTGGTTCGTTATTGTGCAAGTCGCGCTGCAGGTCCTGAATGGTCCTTGCTGTCTTCTGGGACCCGTGTGTATCCCAGAAGACAGCGGGGGGGGTTTTGGAGGGGCGGAGATGGCATAGTTCGCCGCGGACTTTCGACGGAAGTGGCAACAAATACCTAGATTAGACAGGTATCTGACCCCCCCCCCTCCCCCCGAAAGGTGCCAAATGTGAAAACGGAGGGAGTGGGAGGAACCGGATCAGCGGAAGTTTCATTTATGGGTGGAACTCCACTTTAAGGACTGAGCCTCCTTCTTTTTTTTTTTTTTTTTTTTTTTTTCTTGTCTCGCAAAATGAGCAGAATTAAAGCTAATTTGGCGTGCAGTACCACATTTGGCCAGAGGTGCGGGGGTGCCGGAGCCAAGCGGAGCCATTTGGAAATGCTCAGTTTCCGAGCCTTTCCGAGGGTTTCCAAGGTCAGCCAAAATGTCCTCGGGCCTTTCCGAGGCCTCTCCGGCGCCCCCCACCTCTGACCACATGCGGTATTGCATGCCATTGAAGTCAATGCGGAACAAATTATTTTTGTTTCCATTGACTTCAATGGGAAAACTCGCTTTTGATATGCGAGTGCTTTGGATTACGAGAATTCTCCTGGAAAGGATTATGCTCGTAATCCAAGGTTATATGTATAATATTTTTAGACACCCTAGAGAATAACATGGCGGTCGTTGCAATACTTCGTTGCATCGTATTTGCGCAGCGATCTTAGCGCAATTTTTTACGGTCACGCTTCAAAATTGCGCCCCGCTCGTGAATTGCGACAAACTTTTACCCTTAATCCCCATAGGCAAACGTTTAAAAAAATTTGTACAGGTAATCAGTTTTGAGTTTGAGGAGGTTTGGTGCTATAATCATTGCTCTCGAACGATCGCGGCAATACCTCACGTGTGGTTTGAACCCTGTTTTTCATATTTGCGTATGCGTTCGCTTCTGAAAAAAAAAAATGTTTTGCCTTTTTATTTGTACTTTAACCCTTCCCAACCAGTGTCAGTGCATATTATTAGCACTGATCACTATATTGGTGTCACTAGTGATGTCAGTGGCTGCAAGTCACACGATATTACTGCAAAGGTCATGGAAACGCAAAATTTCAGCAAAAAAACACGCCTGTTGACAGGCGCTTGTAGGAAACTAGGGGGGTGGGGGGGAACGTGGAAAATCTGTTGAGGGAAGTATTTCAGAGATGGCACAACTGTATGGATAATTCTACAGTGGAGTGTTCCTTTAAGGAATCTGCTTGGTACAATTCTGTGCGATTAACGCTAGTATTTATTTTTTTCTCTCTGCAGCCGGTCTGAGCGGAGCGCGGATGTTGGGGGTTCAGCACGACGCCGTGCTTTTCCTGCTGGAACAGCTGACTGGCGCTGAGCGCTGTCGGGGGTACAAATTCCATTTCCCGACCAGGAGGTGGAGGAGGAAGAGTTATTATTGAACGTGACGGGCTGCGCTCGCAGCGAGTTCTACGTCAGGTGGGTGTAGTATTTTGTCTTGCGAGGTGTCCACCTGTTTGGGTGTTGCAGCTTTTCTGACCCGGCCATGTCGTGTTTTTTTTTTTGTAGGAAGAGTACATTTGACATGTTCAATTTCCTGGCCTCTCGGCACCGAACGCTGCCGGAGTTGTGTGCGTACGAGGAGGAGGAAGAGGAAGTGCAGCTGAAGTCCACCAGGTAACATATATAACTTTGTATTTCTGCCTATCATTCACAGGTATGTGAGAAGGGGTACACAGATATTAAAGAGGACCTGTACTGTGGAAGGCAAGCAGAGGGCATATGACTAGTGACCATGCCAATAGGCTCCCTGCTGGTCTGTTTACCCATGACTGACTTACCTATACAGTGGAACCTTGGGTTACGAGCATAATCCGTTCCAGGAGACTGCTTGGAATCCAAGCACCTCGCATATCAAAGCGAGTTTCCCCTTAGAAGTCAATAGAAACGAAGATAATTTGTTCTGCATTGACTTCTATTGCATGCAATACCGCATGTGGCCAGAGGTGGGGGCGCCGGAGAGACTTGGAAATACTTGGAGACAGCTCGGCTAAACTCGGGAAAACACTCGAACAGTGTTTCTGGCACCCCCGCACATCTGGTCAAATGCGGTACTGCACACCCCATTGGCTTGAATCCTGCTTGTTTTGCGAGACAAACGCGTCAGGTTTTTTTTTTTTTAAAGTTGATCGTCTTTCAAAACGCTTGTAAAACCGCGTTACTCGTAAACCAACGTTCCACTGTAACTTGTTCGGCACTAAATCTTTGTGTTGAGTAGGGATGAGCTCAGGCGTGTTCGCATTGAACACATGCAGAGCCCGCCAAGGAAGTCGGCACCGTCGAACTGCGCTGCGCTAATCACAGGCAGGCAGACATTTCCCGATCTCTGCAGCCGAGCATCGGGACAATGTCTCACTACTTATGATTAGCGCAGCGTGGTTCAGACGGTGCCGACTTCCTTGGCGGGCTCTGCATGTGTTCAATGCGAACACGCCTGAGCTCATCCCTAGTGTTGAGATGATTATCTTGGTAGACAGAGCTTTGCTTCCTCATGTCAGCCATGCCCCCTGCTGACTGGTGGGGGGAATAATCAAGCAGCAGGCGAGGTGGAGGGGAGCGCAGATGGATGAAGCAGGAGATTCTTGCACTGCAGGTTGTTGGGTACATCTTCCTCTCTGGTAAGGAAGAAGAGTGGGCAGCCCAATAGCGACCTTGCCAAATTTCTTTCCAAATCTGATGAAGCCAGTAGTCGGAGGCCTTTGATGATCTCGCACTGCAGATATACAGCTATGAGGGTACAGAACAGGAGTGCCTCAGCAAAGGTAGTGCGCCGTTTTAAAAAAATTCTAAGCAAAAAGTTTGTGGACCCCGAACTTCATGGATGAAGATGAGCTAAGTTTAGATAGTGAGTGAGTGTGGACTTGAGGCTGGGGGAGGACTTGCAAAAAAAATCTGTGCATTGCAGCCACGTTACACTGATTGTGGGTGCAATGCTCTGCAGGCCTAATCACAGCAACACTGATCTCATGAGCAATTCGCGTTTACTAATTTTTTGCATACACTACTTTTTTATTTTTTTATGTACTGCTAATATTTCCCCGTAGGGCCTCATTTATGCCTACTACAGCTCACACCTGTGTGAATGAAGCCTAATGCCGCGTACACACGATCGGAATTTCCGACAACAAAACTGGATTTTTTTTCTGACGGATGTTGGCTTAAACTTGTCTTGGATACACACGGTCGCACAAATTTTGTCGGTAATTCCGATTGCCCAGAACACGGTGACGTACAATGAGCCGAGAAAAATTAAGTTCAATGATTCCGAGCATGCGTAAAATTTTTGTGCGTCGGAATTTCCGACAAGAACTTTTTGTTGTCGGAAAAGTTAAGAACCAGCTCTCAATCATTTGTTGTCGGAAATTCCGACAGGAAATGTCCGATGGAGCCTACACACGGTCGGAATATCCGACAAAAAGCTCACATCGAACATTTGTTGGAAATTCCGATCGGGTGTACGCGGCATAAGAATGCAATTCTTCAGTTTTTGAGTATAGGTCCACTTTAACTGCTTCCAGTTCGGGAGGGAACCCTTTTTTCTCCTCCAGAGAACGGGGCGCGCTTCAGCGTGATCTGTCACCCGGTGGACACAGCGGATGACTTACCACTGTACTGGCCTGCTGCCTGCCGGTACCATGTGATTGCTGTGACCAATCACAGCAGAGAACATGGCAGTTGTAAACCATGAATGGCTTCCTTGTCATTCATTGGGTTTTATTTACTAAGGGCAAGTGCAGTCACTGTAGATCTGAGGGGGACATGCAAAGAAAAAACTAAAACTGCATTTTTTGCTTGCACATGATTGGATGATAGAAATCGGCAGAGCTTTCCCTTGTTTCGGAGCCCCCTTTCCCTTGTTTCGGAGCCCCCTTTCCCTTGTTTCGGAGCCCCCTTTCCCTTGTTTCGGAGCCCCCTTTCCCTTGTTTCGGAGCCCCCTTTCCCTTGTTTCGGAGCCCCCTTTCCCTTGTTTCGGAGCCCCCTTTCCCTTGTTTCGGAGCCCCCTTTCCCTTGTATCTACAGCGACCGCACTTCCAAGTGCATTTGCGGTGCACAGTGGATTTGCCTTTAGTAAATCAACCCCATTGTATACAATTGTGTCGCTAGCTGTTATTGGTCACAGTGATCACATGGTACAGATAGGACCAATCACAACAAATTTGTACCATGTGATTAGCTGTGGCCAATTATAGCTGCTAATAACAATACACAGTGTCTACACTCTGTCATTCAGTAGAAATATTTGCTTATAGCAGTGAATTTCACTGCTATAAGCAATCGGTGTGTAGGAAAAAAAAAATCCTAATCAACTCCCCAGAGTGGTAGCGTTACTATAGTAACGCTGTTTTGCTCTGGTCACAGCGTGTAAAAGAAAAATGTTAAATTGGAAGACATACTTTTTTTTTTTATTTTATTTTATTATTTTTTTTGGAGCAGATTAACTTTTGGCCTAAATTTATGAAGAAGGATCGTTTGCAAAATTTTATAACATAAAAATAAGAAAAAAACATGTTTTTTCAAGTATTTTGGCTTTTCGTTTATTTGGCGAACAATAAAAAACCCCAGTCGTGATTAACACCAGAAGAAAGCTCTTTATTTTTTTAATTTTGTGGAAATATGATAAAAATCTCATATGGATACAGTGTTGCATGACGGCGGAATTGTCACTCGAATTGTGACAGCGCCGAAAGCTGAAAATTTTAAGTGGTATTGAGGTTACAATGAATTGCTTTATTTTATTTTTTATTTTTAGGCGAGCGACCAGCTTGGACCTTCCCATGGCAATGAGGTTCCGCCACCTGAAGAAAACATCCAAAGAGGCTGTGGGCGTGTACAGGTAAGTGACGTGCTAGGAGAGGTTGGTTGGTTGGTTGGCATCAGTTTTCTTTGACCCGTCCATCACCACCTGTCCTTCTTTGCAGGTCATCTATCCACGGCAGGGGACTGTTCTGTAAGAGGAACATTGATGCTGGCGAGATGGTCATCGAGTACGCGGGCATTGTCATTAGAGCTGTGCTGACTGACAAGAGGGAGAAATTCTACGACAGCAAGGTAACACCCTCTTCCCAGAAGCCCTTGTGCCGCTTTCAATATGCTTCCATCTTCTCTGCCTTCACTGTACACAGACATTTAACACTTAGGACAGGTACCTCCTCCTGAAGAGGTCAGACACCCGCTGTTACTGGGTCACTAAAATCTTTTAGGCCAGAAGTCTCTAAACTGTGGCCCGTGGGCCGAATACGGCCCTTTTGCTCACCTTTTTATCTGGCCCTTGGGGCACCAACTCCATCCACTGGCACCAATGAGGGGTCACTGTTCCTCCCGCTGGCGCCAAGGACGGGGAGGGGGGCGCTGTTCCTCCCGCTGGCGCCAAGGACGGGGAGGGGGGCGCTGTTCCTCCCGCTGGCGCCAAGGACGGGGAGGGGGGCGCTGTTCCTCCCGCTGGCGCTAAGGACGGGGAGGGGGGGCGCTGTTCCTCCCGCTGGCGCCAAGGACGGGGAGGGGGGCGCTGTTCCTCCCGCTGGCGCCAAGGACGGGGAGGGGGGCGCTGTTCCTCCCGCTGGCGCCAAGGACGGGGAGGGGGGCGCTGTTCCTCCCGCTGACGCCAAGGACGGGGGGGGCCCACTGTTCCTCCCGCTGACGCCAAGGGGGGGGGGGGGGCGCTGTTCCTCCCGCTGACGCCAAGGGGGGGGGGCGCTGTTCCTCCCGCTGGCGCCAAGGACGGGGGGGGGGGGCGCTGTTCCTCCCGCTGGCGCCAAGGACGGGGGGGGGGGCGCTGTTCCTCCCGCTGGCGCCAAGGACGGGGGGGGGCGCTGTTCCTCCCGCTGGCGCCAAGGACGGGGGGGGGGGGGCGCTGTTCCTCCCGCTGGCGCCAAGGACGGGGGGGGGCGCTGTTACTCCCGCTGGCGCCAAGGACGGGGGGGGGCGCTGTTCCTCCCGCTGGCGCCAAGGACGGGGGGGGCGCTGTTCCTCCCGCTGGCGCCAAGGACGGGGGGGGGGGCGCTGTTCCTCCCGCTGGCGCCAAGGACGGGGGGGGGGGCGCTGTTCCTCCCGCTGGCCGCCAAGGACGGGGGGGGGCGCTGTTCCTCCCGCTGGCCGCCAAGGACGGGGGGGGCGCTGTTCCTCCCGCTGGCCGCCAAGGACGGGGGGGGGGGCGCTGTTCCTCCCGCTGGCCGCCAAGGACGGGGGGGGGGGGGGGCGCTGTTCCTCCCGCTGGCGCCAAGGACGGGGGGGGCGCTGTTCCTCCCGCTGGCGCCAAGGACGGGGGGGGCGCTGTTCCTCCCGCTGGCGCCAAGGACGGGGGGGGCGCTGTTCCTCCCGCTGGCGCCAAGGACGGGGGGGGCGCTGTTCCTCCCGCTGGCGCCAAGGACGGGGGGGGGGGCGCTGTTCCTCCCGCTGGCGCCAAGGACGGGGGGGGGGCGCTGTTCCTCCCGCTGGCGCCAAGGACGGGGGGGGGGGGCGCTGTTCCTCCCGCTGGCGCCAAGGACGGGGGGGAGACTGCTGTTCCTCCCGCTGGCGCCAAGGACGGGGGGGGGGGGGGCGCTGTTCCTCCCGCTGGCGCCAAGGACGGGGGGGGCGCTACTGTTCCTCCCGCTGGCGCCAAGGACGGGGGGGCGCTACTGTTCCTCCCGCTGGCGCCAAGGACGGGGGGCACGGCCACTGTTCCTCCCGCTGGCGCCAAGGACGGGGGGCGCGGCCACTGTTCCTCCCGCTGGCGCCAAGGACGGGGGGCGCGGCCACTGTTCCTCCCGCTGGCGCCAAGGACGGGGGGCGCGGCCACTGTTCCTCCCGCTGACGCCAAGGACGGGGGGGGGGCACTGTTCCTCCCGCTGACGCCAAGGACGGGGGGGCGCTACTGTTCCTCCCGCTGGCGCCAAGGACGGGGGGGGCGCTACTGTTCCTCCCGCTGGCGCCAAGGACGGGGGGGGGGCGCTACTGTTCCTCCCGCTGACGCCAAGGAGGGGGGGCACTGTTCCTCCCGCTGACGCCAGGGACGGGGGGGGGGCGGCCACTGTTACTCCCGCTGACGCCAAGGACGGGACGGGGGGGTGCGGCCACTGTTACTCCCGCTGACGCCAATGACGGGACGGGGGGGGCGCGGCCACTGTTACTCCCGCTGACGCCAATGACGGGACGGGGGGGTCGCGGCCACTGTTACTCCCGCTGACGCCAAGGACGGGGGGGGGCGCGGCCACTGTTCCTCCCGCTGACGCCAAGGACGGGGGGGGGGCACTGTTCCTCCCGCTGACGCCAAGGACGGGGGGGGGGCACTGTTCCTCCCGCTGACGCCAAGGACGGGGGGGCACTGTTCCTCCCGCTGACGCCAAGGACGGGGGGGGGCACTGTTCCTCCCGCTGACGCCAAGGACGGGGGGGGGGCACTGTTCCTCCCGCTGACGCCAAGGACGCGGGGGGGGCACTGTTCCTCCCGCTGACGCCAAGGACGCGGGGGGGGCACTGTCCCTCCCGCTGACGCCAAGGACGCGGGGGGGGCACTGTCCCTCCCGCTGACGCCAAGGACGCGGGGGGGGGCACTGTCCCTCCCGCTGACGCCAAGGACGCGGGGGGGGCACTGTCCCTCCCGCTGACGCCAAGGACGCGGGGGGGGCACTGTCCCTCCCGCTGACGCCAAGGACGCGGGGGGGCACTGTTCCTCCCGCTGACGCCAAGGACGGGGGGGGCACTGTTCCTCCCGCTGACGCCAGGGACGAGGGGGGGGGCACTGTTCCTCCTGCTGATGCCAAGGCCGGGGGGGGGGGGGCGCAGCCACTGTTACTCCCGCTGACGCCAAGGACGGGGGGCCCACTGTTCCTCCCGCTGACGCCAAGGACGGGGGGGGGGGCCCACTGTTCCTCCCGCTGACGCCAAGGGGGGGGGCACTGTTCCTCCCGCTGACGCCAAGGAGGGGGGGGCCACTGTTCCTCCCGCTGACGCCAGGGACGGGGGGGCACTGTTCCTCCCGCTGACGCCAAGGACGGGGGGGGGCGCGGCCACTGTTACTCCCGCTGACGCCAAGGACGGGGGGGGGGCGCGGCCACTGTTACTCCCGCTGACGCCAAGGACGGGGGGGGGCGCGGCCACTGTTCCTCCCGCTGACGCCAAGGACGCGGGGGGGGCACTGTTCCTCCCGCTGACGCCAAGGACGCGGGGGGGGCACTGTTCCTCCCGCTGACGCCAAGGGCGCGGGGGGGGGCACTGTTCCTCCCGCTGACGCCAAGGACGCGGGGGGGGCACTGTTCCTTACGCTCACGCCAAGGACGGGGGGGGGCGCACTGTTCCTCCCGCTGGCGCCAGGCTGCTCTACTCCTAATGGCCACAGTCCGGCCCCCTTAAAGCCTGAAGGATATTAAACTGACCCTTTGTTTAAAAAGTTTGTTGACCCCTGCTTTAGGCATTCAGGGACTACAAGCTCCAGAATGTCTGTGGTCTATTAAAAGAGAAGTGCACCTTGTTTTAAAAGTGTACTTATCCTTTTAACGTGGAGATAATGCCGTCATCTACAATAATAGCATTCAGATAAGTATGCATTGGGTTACAGCACAGATGTGGGAATAGCTGGTTGTTTAGGATGCTGTCGGGTGCTGGCTCCTTACCCACCAGTGTCCTTAACCTATGAATAGCGGGTTGTTGATTGTTAAAGTGCCTGAACCTCCTGGCGTCCTTAACCAGTGATCATGCCTCCCCGCAGTGGTCAGCATGCTCCAGCTCCTCTTGTGCGGTGAGGAGGCGGAGAGGCAGCACAGCAGGAAGCATCGACTCCCAGAATCTATGGGGAGGGGGAAGGGAAAAGCCAAATTTACTCCTACACAGGATGGAAGACTGAACTCCAGCTCTCCTGGTGACCACCGAAGTGGGGGCTGAGCGGAAGGGCATCCTTTACCCGCTGAGAAGGAAGCCGGAATAATGCCACGTCCTTAACAATCAGCTGTTTACTGGTTGTTAAGGAAGCGGTGGGTGCCCGCTCCTTAACAATCAATTTTTGCCACGTGACCCTAAAATCGAAAACCCCGGGTGTGTGTTTGGTGCGTTTCCCATTGACCTCAATGTAAGGTGCATCTGTAGTGTGCTTTTAGAGGGCTGTGTTTACCTGCATGGGGATGCTCAGGTGGTGGTTGCATCCCCGTGCCAGCAGTACCATTGATGTCAGTTTGCACGCATTGGCTGCACAGACGCAACCGCTGCTTCTAATTCTAATTTAAAGTGGTATTAAAGGTTTTGCTTTTTAAAAATAAAAAACAAACCTGTCATACTTGTCTGCTCTGTGTAATGGTTTTCCACAGGGCAGCCCCGATCCTTCTTTTCTCAGGTCCCTCGCCGCCAACGCTTCTGGGTCCTCCCCTCCCCCGACCAGTGCCCCTAATAGCGAGCCGCTTGCTGTAGGGGCACTGGTAGAGCTCCACACTATGCATTCATAAGACACACAGAGCTGCAGCTCGGCCCTGCTCTCTCATTGGCTCACTGGCTGTGATTGACAGCAGTGGGAGCCAATGAGTAGAGAAAGTCCTGGGACAGCTGTGCACATTGCTGGATTGGGGGGGAGCAGCACACAGAATGTGTTTTACCTTCGGCCTTTACAACCACTTTAAAATTCATGAAGCTGCGTGTCCCCAAGCTCATAGTGTGCATTCAAGGCCTCGCACCCATACAAAACACCTGTGCTTCCCTTTGTGGGTAAACACGGGTGTAAGCTCTATTATGCCCTATGAAAACGAGGCCTTGAAGGTGTAAATAACAAACAAAAAAAAATGGGATTGTTTATCTCTAGAACTGCCACTGATCCTAATTTTGGGGGTTTTGTTCTCTCCAGGACTGCCACTGATCCTAATTTTGTCTCCATTCTAGGGAATCGGATGTTACATGTTCCGCATTGACGATTTCGACGTGGTCGACGCCACCATGCACGGCAACGCGGCGCGTTTCATCAATCACTCCTGCGAGCCCAACTGCTACTCCCGGGTCATCCACGTGGAAGGCCAGAAGCATATAGTCATCTTCGCCCTTCGCAGCATTTACCGCGGCGAGGAACTGACGTACGACTACAAGTTCCCCATCGAAGATGCCAGCAGCAAGCTGCACTGTAACTGTGGTGCCAAAAAGTGCCGCCGTTTCCTGAACTGAGCGAGGCACATAAAAAAAATTTAAAAAAAATTAAATATTGAACAAAAAATAAAAAAAATTAAAATGACAAAAAAATAAAAAAATCCACGGCCGCAAGTGCTGGTCTGGAGGTGCTGGCACTTCCACGGCGGACGCAAGATTTCGGGTGATGGCGCTGCTCGGCAGAGAGGGGTCAACATTACAAGAAGTCGCACTTTACCCTCTGTCCTGGCTTGTCCGTCATTAGAGTACAGGGCAGACCTCTCCTTTTTCCTCTCAGGGTCTTCAAGAATTGTCTCCTCTCTGGACACCGCCCCCTCTTCCCTTGCTGCTACCTGCTAGCGCTCGCCCCGTAAGCTCACGTGTTTTTCTCGCAACTGCTGTGGAAAACGAGGAGCGGGCGCTCAGAATACGCAACAAGCAATGGGCAACTCCTACCCCCCCCCCTGCTGTTTTAACTCATTGATCTCCTGCCGTCTATATTCACTCCCATTCGGAGAGCGCATCTCCAACATCGGGGAGCAAAACAGGAAAACGTACTGTTTTGGGGGTGACAATCATTTTTAATCCTTTTGCTGCTAACCACCTGCTCAGCCCTGCAAAGGGGTACAAATAAAAAAAAATACTCCCCCCTGCTTCCGTCAGCTTTGTACCATTTTATTAACCAATAACCCACCTTGAATTCATGGAGCATCTTGAAATGTGGAGCTTGACCAGACAGACTCCATCTTTGATTTTTTTATTTTTTATTTTTTTTTGTTATCCTATTATTATTTTTATTATATTTTTATTTTTGCAAAGCAGCGAGTGGTGAGAGCAATTGAAGTTTTGAAAATCGCGTCTGTTTAAAGAGACAAGCATCTTGAGGAGAGAGTGTAAATAAATGTACAAAGAATTTGTAAGAACATTGTTTTCTATGCACTTTTTTTATTTAAGGACTTGCTGGGGGGGGGGGGGGGGGGAATGTTTCATTGTTTCACCTTCTGTTTAGAATTTTAAATAAAACAAAAATTTTGTCATGTGTAGGTGCTGTGCTTTTCAACCACAGGCTTCCGAGGAGAGGGTAATGTCTTGCATCAGGGTAAAGTCGAGTCAAGCCAAGGAGCCAATCAACGTTAAGGCCCCATTCACACTTGCGTGACTCCACCCCCCCCCTTTTTTTTTAGCCTGGTGTCCTGCATGCTCGGATAAGGGTCTGGTATGAATTTGGGGGGGGGGGGCCCACACTGGTTTTTAATTTTGGTGTGGCGTTTCCCTTAACCACTTGCCTACAGGGCACTTTCACCCCCTCCCTGCCCAGGCCAATTTTCAGCTTTCAGCGCTGCCACACTTTGACAATTGCGGTCATGTAACACTGTACACATATGACATCTTTATCATTTGTTTTTCACACAAATGGAGATTTCTTTTGGTGGAGTTTAATCACTGCTGGGTTTTTATTTGTTGCTAAAAAAAAAAAAGCCCGAAAAATTTTGAAAAGGGGGGAGAAAAAATAAAAAATTCTTAGTCTGTCCAGTAAATTTTGTAAATAAGTAATTTTTCTCCTTCACTGATGTGCGCTGATGAGGCAGCTCTATAGGTGGCACTGATAGGCGTCACTGACTGGCATCACTAATATGCAGGGTGGATAGAAATCGATTTTTTTTTTAAAAATCGTTTTTATTTTTTTCAGTATTATTTAAATCAGATTTGTTTGGTTTAAATCAGATTTTTTTTTTTTTTTTTTTTATCAAATCATCTTTTTATTTCTTTTATATACAAACAAAAACAACATACAACCCAGCCTGTATTGAGAGGGAACAAGAAAAAAGAAAAAAAAAAAAAACACCAACAAACTGCTGTTATTCAGATGGCCGGCGCTCACCAGGGGGCCGGCCATCTGAATAGTGGGTGGCAGCGGCGACAATACATAGAGATTCATGCATTGTATAAATCTCTGTATTGTACGCTTGAGTGACGGCGCAGGGGGGAGAGGAGGCGGCGCTCCTGCGCCCACTATGGACGCACCGCCGCTGCATCACAGTGCACCCCCCTTTCCTTATGCTGCTGCTGGGAAGAAGCTGGATGCATTGCTTGAAAGCAGAAAGTATGGGTCTGGAGTAGGACCAGAGGAGGGCTGGAGCTCTGTGAGGGCCACATAAAATGGCCTGGAGGGCCGGATTCGGCCCGCGGGCTTTGTGTTTGACACCTGTGCTCTATGTAGATGAGAAGCACCCTGGAACAACACCGAAGTGTGTTGGAACTGTTTCCCTTTTGAGTAGGCATTCATGACACAGAGGTCGTTGCCCACCGTAGATTGGCCAGTTTTCTGGAGAGCTGCTGAACACCGACCTCTAAGCTTCCCTCCTCCTATATTGGAAATCCATAATTCGCGTCTCTCCTCCTTCTCTCCTTAACCGCTTGCCGACCGCCTCCTGTACTTCTGCCTGTCCGTACCATTCTGCCAACGTATATCAACATACCTGTATGTCCCCTTTAAATGCCTGTCCGTGTGGTCGCGCACCCCTGCCGCCATCCCTGTGAGTCGAACCGCAGGATCCCTGCGATCGTCTTACGGAGGTATAAGAGCGGGGAGATGCTTGTGTAAACAAGCGTCTCCCGGCTCTGCCTAGTGACAATGACACGTGTACTCGGAGCGGAGATCAGTGTCATGTGACACAGAGCCCATCCCCCTACAGTTAGAAACACAATGCAGGGAACACTTAACCTCTACAGCGCCACCTAGTGGTTACCCCCTTCACTGCCAGTGTCATTTTCACAGTAATCAGTGCATTTTTATAGCACTGACCGCTGTGGAAATGACCATGGTCCCAAAAATGTGTCAAGTGTCCAATGTGTCCGCCATATTGTCGCAGTCACAAAAAAAATCACTGATCGTCGCCATTACTAGTAAAAACAAAGATTTTTTTTTTTATATATATATAAAAATGCCATAAAACTATCCCCTATTTTGTAAACCCTATAACTTTTGCGCAAACCAATCAAACGCTTTTTGCGATTTTTTTTTTTTTTTTTTTTTTTATTATAGCAGAATGTAAAAAATATTGAATTTTTTCAAAATTGTCGCTCTATTTTTGTTTATAGCGCAAAAAATAAAAACCGCAGAGGTGATCAAATACCACCAAAAGAAATCTCTATTTGTGGGTAAAAAAAGTATGTCAGTTTTGTTTGGGAGCCACGTCGCACGACCGCGCAATTGTCAGTTAAAGCGACGCAGTGCCGAATCGCAAAAAGTGGCCTGGTCTTTAACCAGCCAAAATGGTCCGGGGCTGAAGTGGTTAACCACTTAACGACCGCTCACTGTATATATACGTCGGCACAATGGCACCGACAGGCACAATCACGTAGAGTGTACGTGATTGCCTTTGTACAGTTGGGGGGTCCAATCGGACCCCCCTTCTGTACAGTGAGCGGTCGGAATTCGTCTGGGAGCGATCCGACATGAGGGGACGGCCGTTCGATTCCGGCCACCCCCCCGCGATCGCTCCCGGCGAATGGAAATGCCCCCTCTGTCTGTGTAATGTACACACAGGCAGAGGAAGCAGGAGGAAGTGATGTCATCTCTTGTGCGGCGCTCACATATACCGAGCGCCGTACAAGAGAAGACATCAAGGTTAGTGCACAAACACTACACTAACACCAGCACACATAGGCACATAAATCGCCCCCCCAGTCACAGTGTCACTGATTGCAGTGACCATTTATTTACTGATCACTGCAATCAGTGACATTTGTGACTGTAAAAGTGTCACTACAGTTTAGTTTTAGGTCCAGTGTAGCCCCCTAACCCCCCTAATAAAGGTTTAACCCCTTGATCACCCCCCAGATAACCCTTTCACCCCCTAGCACCGCCGTCGCTAAGCGATCATTTTTCTGATCGCTGTCTTGGCATCGGTGATGCAGATCGGTAGCCAGTAATTTTTTTTAGGTTCGCCGCAGGTTTTTATAGCGTCAGGTACCCCCATATATTATCTAATAAAGGTTTTAACCCCCTAATTGCCCCTAGTTAACCCTTTCACCAGTGATCATCATATAAGTGTTACGGGTGACGCTGGTTAGTTTTGCTTTTTATAGTGTCAGGGCACCCGCCGTATATAACCCAATAAAGGTTTAACCCCCTGATCGCCCGGCGGGTGATATCAATTAGGTTTTAGCGTCAGAGAGGGTCTGCGTCACACCCCAGGCAGCGTCAGGTTAGTGCCAGTAGCGCTAACACCCACGTGTGAAGCATACACCTCCCTTAGTGGTATAGTATTTGAACAGATCAATATCTGATCAGATCTATACTAGCGTCCCCAGCAGTTTAGGGTTCCCAAAAACGCAGTATTAGCGGGATCAGCCCAGATACCTGCTGGCACCTGCGTTTTGCCCCTCCGTCCAGCCCAGGCCACCCAAGTGCAGTATCGATCGATCACTGTCACTTACAAAACACAACACACATAACTGCAGCGTTCACAGAGACAGGCCTGATCCCTGCGACTCCAGTGCTGTAGGAGGTGATTTCACCACCACAGTTAAAAAAAAAAAAAAGCAAATATGCCGAAGCATAGGGGCGGAGGAGCGATTTCTCACCTCGTCTTTCAGGACAGCACCTGGAGAGAGCGCAGCTCCACCCCTTTTCCCAGGAAACACTGCAGTCAGTTTTCTTTAAAGACCGGACACTTCCACCATGGCCTCCGTTGTAGTGTTTCCTCCGCAGGGGTATGCTGCGCTCTCTCCAGGTGGAGACAGTATGGGGCATACCTGTTAGTTTTTTTCTTTTGTTCCAGGCCAGCCCAGCACCCCCCCTTACGTGAGGTGGATGCTGCGGTACCTTCTCCCCTTCATACCCGGCGAGGGTTCAGGCTGCGGGAGGGCCCGCTCTCATCAGACCGGCACTGGGGGCATGGAAGGAGGGATGGCGTGCTCCTCAGGAGACGAGCAGCGTCTCTTTCGTTTGTATCCCCATGTTTTCCGGGTCCCGGATGGCGAGCGCGTCATTCCGGCCGGGGGCGGGACTTCCCGTGGTGCGACGCGTCTTCCGGTTCCGGCCGCTGGAACGCAGGGGGAGGAGGCGGCCTTCGGCTGGTGTCATTTCCGGTCCTCACAGCGGTGAAAGGACCGGGAAAATCAAAAAAGGAGCTGTCGGACGCCACTTCAACCTCGCAATGGAAGAGGAACAAGCGGCAGTGGTGGGAACAGGAGCCACTCACACCAGCCAGACCCAGGTAAGCAGGGACAGAGGTCCCTGTGTATATATACTTTATGGGGTCTTGTATATTCTTTCCCTCCTTTTCTCCCCTGGGGGCAAAGCAAAGGAGCCTGTGCCACTCTCCCTAGAGATTGTTACTAGAGAGTTGGTTTTTTTGTTGTTATGGTGGCTCAGGGGGTGAGTCACTAGGTAAGCTGTGCTTATAAATGTAAGGGCTAAAGTGTTAGTTCCTTCCTCTTTTATTTTCCAGCTGATTTAGAAGGTTTTGGTTACTATTATGTTTTAAAAATGTTTTAAATATAGTATGGTGTTGGTGTATTTCAGCTTAAAGCCAAAGACAAAACCAAACACTCCTCTCCTCTTCCCAAGAGGAGATGTCTGTCTTGCAAAGACACGCTTAGGGAAACATGGCCTAAAGCGCTATGCAAGACATGTATTGCAGAGCTGTTAAAAGAGGAAACTGCCTCAGCTGCAGCTGCTGCTCAACCAGGGGAGCTATTAAGCTCCTTCCGAAAGGAACTAGCGGACACTTTTCAGTCATTCCGCTCCTTTTTGGATAGACGTCCGGCGGCCCAGCCAAACAGGAAAGGCAGTTCACCATCCTGTTCTCATCCTAGTACTCCTGCACCCAGAGGGGTCAGCGACTCAGAGGATGAGGAGATAAATGTTGCCACAGGTTCGGATGAAGAAGAGGAAGAAGAAAGGGAAATTTCTTCTTCCCGCTATAGGTTATCCCTGGAGGAAGTGGACGATCTATTAAAAACAATACACACAACGCTTAATATCGAAGAGGATAAGATGCAATTATCCTTACACGATAAGATGTTTCAAGGCATGGGAGAAGTAAAGCAACGGGTGTTCCCAGTGCACAAATACATCTCCGAGACAGTAAAGAGAGAATGGAAGGACCCAGAGAGGGCACCTTTCTTTTCCAGATCCCTCAAGAGAAGATTCCCCTTTGAGGATGATAGCAGGTTTGGAATAAAAAACCAAGACTTGACGCAGCCTTTTCGCAGGTTTCAAGGAATACAGACTTGGCCTTCGAGGACATGGGCACCCTAAAAGATGCCATGGACAAGAGGGCAGACTCCCTACTAAAAAAGGCATGGGATTCGACTCTAGCCAACTTTAAGCCAGCAATGGCATCAACCGTGGTAGCGAGAAACTTAGAACACTGGTTGGAGCAATTAAAAACTCACATTGAGGCGGGAACTTCTCGTAAGGATCTACTTGACGCGCTGCCTATACTTCAGAAGGCGGTAGGGTACATGGCTGATGCCTCTGCTGAATCTATCAAAATGTCAGCTAGATCAGCAGCCTTGGTCAACTCAGCCCGCAGAGCCTTATGGGTTAAGAACTGGTCAGGGGATATAGCCTCAAAGGCGAAGTTATGTGGTTTGCCTTTTGACGGTGACTTAGTTTTTGGCCCTGATTTGGAAGCCGTACTTAATAGAGCGGCTGATAAAAAGAAGGCCTTCCCAATAAAGAAGAAAGTGGTTCCTCAGGGTAAAACTAATTTTCGTGCTTTTCGGCAAACCGAGGTTAAAAAAGACACAGGCTATAAAAGACCTTGGAGGTCCCAGAGAGGGAGAGGGAAGTCAGGGGTACTATTCCGCCCTCCTGGCCAAACCACAAACACCCAGTGACAGTCCGCCAATGGTGGGAGGAAGGTTACAGGCCTTTCTTCCACAATGGAAGACAGCGACGTCCAGTCCATTTGTCCTCAAAATAATATCAGAGGGCTACAGGCTGGAATTCTCGCAACCCCCTCCAAACCGTTTTTATGTAACCCAGACTCCTCGAGACCTGGAGAAGTCTATAGGGATGTCATCCTTACTGGAAGAACTCATCCAGCAAGAGGTAATTATAGCTGTTCCCCCCGAAGAGGAAGGGATAGGGTGCTATTCACACATCTTCCTAGTGAAGAAGACGTCAGGAAAATTCCGGTTGATCTTGAACCTGAAGATACTAAACAGGTCCATCAGATACAAAAGATTCAAGATGGACACAATTTTCTCAGTGAAACATCTCCTGACGCCAGGTTGTTTTATGGCATCCATAGACCTGAGGGATGCGTACCTACACGTTCCTATAGCGCCAATATCACAGAAGTATCTGCGATTAGCAGTAAAGACGGGAGACTCGATCTCACACCTGCAGTTCAGAGCCCTCCCTTTCGGACTGTCATCCTCACCAAGGATATTTACAAAGGTCATAGCAGAGGCTCTAGCACCCCTCAGATTAAAGGGGATATCAATAGTGCCATATCTGGACGACCTCCTGATATTTGCCAAGACAAGGGAGTTATTGGCGAAAGATCTAAAAGAGACGAAAAGACATCTCGAGAGTCTCGGATGGATCATAAACCAAGAAAAATCAAAAATGATCCCTTCCCAGACGATAACATTTCTTGGATATACAATAAATTCCATACAGGAAAGACTTTTTCTCCCAGAGGAAAAAATAGAGAAACTCCAGAGGGCAGTAAAGGGGACTCAAACAAATCTGCCGATGACAATCAGAGCAGCCATGTCAGTCCTAGGCCTACTCACCGCCTCAATACCAGCGGTACAATGGGCACGTCTGCATGCGAGAGAGCTCCAGCAGACAATTCTCAGGAATTGGTCCTACGGAGAGTCGCTGGAAAAATTGATAAAAATACCCCCTCAAGTTCAGAGAAAGCTGTGGTGGTGGAGGAAGCAAGCAAATTTAGACAAAGGCCTGCTTTGGACTTTCCCTGTAGAACACAGATTGACAACGGACGCAAGCTTCTGGGGGTGGGGTGCTCATCTGGATGGACAGATGGCCCAAGGAACATGGTCAAACAGAGAAGCCTGGAGATCCTCCAATTGGAGAGAATTGAGGGCCATTCTACTGGGACTATGGGCGTTCAAGAAACAAGTCCTGGGTCACCACATTCAGGTGTTATCAGACAATGCCACGGCAGTGGCTTATATAACAAGGCAGGGAGGCACGAGGAGCAGAGTGTTGCTATCCTCAGCCCTCCACATTTTGGCCTGGGCAGAATCCAATCTAGCCTCCTTGACGGCGGTACACCTAAAGGGAGATCTGAACCAAATAGCAGACTTCCTAAGCCGAGAGAGTACTGGAATCAGAATGGAGTCTGAATCCGGTAGTATTCCAGAAGATAACAGGAAGATGGGGAGTTCCCCAAATAGACCTGTTCGCATCCCACGCCAATGCGAAGGTGGAAACATACTTCTCCCTAAACAGGCAAGATCAAGCGGAGGGTCTAGATGCACTGGCACATCCATGGACCTTCCACTTGTGCTACGCTTTTCCCCCCTTCCAAATGATCCCATTGGTCCTCAAAAAGCTACAGAAGGAGCCTACAACATTAATCCTAGTAGCCCCATTCTGGCCCAAAAGGACTTGGTTTTCAACCATCCGGAGAATGGCGGTGGAACCCCATTGGTTTCTTCCTTTACAGAAGGACCTTTTAACACAGGGGCCCCTACAACATCCCAATATCAAGCACCTCAGACTAGCTGCTTGGCTACTGAGGAGCAAATACTAAAAAAGAGGGGCTTGTCCAATAAACTAATTTCAACATTATTGGACAGCCGAAAAAAGGTCACCAGAGCGATCTATTTCAAAGCTTGGAAATGTTTTAATTCCTGGTGCAGAGAAAAGATCCGTTCACCAAAGGAGACTATCTCTGTATTAGAATTTCTCCATGAGGGAATGGAGAAGGGGTTGGCGATTAGCACCCTAAAGGTGCAAGTAGCCGCCTTATCGGTGTCCCTGGAGAGACAACTATCTCAGGACCCCCTTATCGTTAGATTTTTTAAGGCACTGACCAGAGTTAGGCCAGTACCCTTTAAGTTCTTCCCAAAATGGGACTTATCTCTGGTGCTACAGGGTCTGACAAAAAGACCCTTTGAACCTCCGGAGGAAGCAACGATTAAATTTTGGTCCCTGAAGGTAGCACTCTTAGTGGCAGTTACCTCAGCTAGGAGAGTGAGTGATCTACAGGCCCTGTCAATCATAGAACCTTTCCTTTCTATATTTCCAGACCGGGTAGTGCTGAGAACTGACCCGGGCTTCCTACCAAAAGTGGCAACGGTATTCCACAGGTCACAGGAAATAGTTCTCCCTTCCTTCTGTCCTACACCAGTGGGCACGAAAGAAGAAGCCTTTCACAGCTTGGATGTAAGGAGGTGCATACTGCACTATCTAAAGATAACAAGTGAATTCAGAAGATCGAATTCCATGTTTATTTTGTTTTCTGGCCCACGTAAAGGTTATAGTGCGTCAAAAAATACCATAGGTAGGTGGCTACGAATGGCTATCGGCGAAGCCTACAGAGCTTCAGGGATAGAACCTCCCACAGGAGTAGGGGCTCATTCAACCCGGGCAGTAGCAACATCCTGGGCAGAACGAGCTGGAGCTTCGCCGGGAAGAATATGCAAGGCGGCTACGTGGACAAGCTTCTCCACTTTCACCCGCCATTACAGGTTGGATTTACTCTCTGCATCTGAGCAATCATTTGGCAGAAAGGTCCTACAGGCAGTGGTCCCACCCTAGAGTAAGTACTCTTTTATCATCTCCAGGTGCTGTCCTGAAAGATGAGGTGAGAAAACCTCAGTTAGACTTACCGGTAACGGTATTTCTACGAGTCTTTCAGGACAGCACCAATGACCCGCCCTAAAGTAATGATAAGATGTGGTGTTATTGCTATGTTCTGCTTATCTAATTTCAGCATGGCTGGAGGTACTCTTAAACAACTGAGGCCATGGTGGAAGTGTCCGGTCTTTAAAGAAAACTGACTGCAGTGTTTCCTGGGAAAAGGGGTGGAGCTGCGCTCTCTCCAGGTGCTGTCCTGAAAGACTCATAGAAATACCGTTACCGGTAAGTCTAACTGAGGTTTTTGCTCCTAATGCCGCGTACATACGGTCGAAATTCCAACGGAGGCTTGCCCGTGGAAAAGTCCGACCATGTGTGTGCGGCATAACTTTTTTGCGGGAGGATGCCCCCATGCTTCGGCATATATAAATGGTGCATGTATGCCCATCATTAGAAGTGGGTGGATGAAGGGCGGTATTCTAATGGTGGGCATACCCACCGATCAATCTCTTTTCGTTCAGCCAACAGGCTGCATGAAAAAAAAGATTACAATACATGTCCAACAAGGACCAGCAACGTACTGGTATGTTGCTGGACTTTGAATGGTTATACCAGAATGATGCCTGCGGGTTTAGGTATCATCTTGGTATCATTCTTTTCAGCCAGCGGCCGGCTTTCATGTAAAAGCAATCCTAGTGGCTACTGGACTGCTTTTACAAGCAGTGGGAGGGAATATTCCCCCCCCCCCGGATATAAAAAGCGCCATTGGGAAAGCATTTTATCACACCGATCTTGGTGTGGTCAGATGCTTTGAGGGCAGAGGAAAGATCTAGGGTCTAGACCCCAGTTTTTTCAAAAAGAGTACCTGTCACTACCTATTGCTATCATAGGGGATATTTAAATTCCCTGAGATAACAATAAAAATTATAAAAAAAAAAAAAAATATGGAAGGAACAATTTAAAAATAAAATAAAAAAAGGGATTTTTATAACAGCTTACCTGTAAAATCCTTTTCTTGGAGTACATCACGGGACACAGAGCGACTTAGTCATTACTAATGGGTTATATAGTTTACCTTCAGGTGTTGGCACTGGCCAATTCCAAACCGGAAGTACCCTCCCCTATATAAGCCCCTCCCACCCGGGAGCACCTCAGTTTTGTAGCCAAGCAATAAGTGTCCCAAAAAGAGGGGTGGGAGCTCTGTGTCCCGTGATGTACTCCAAGAAAAGGATTTTACAGGTAAGCTGTTATAAAAATCCCTTTTTCTTTTTCGTACATCACGGGACACAGAGCGACTTAGTCATTACTAATGGGACGTCCCAAAGCAATGCCAAATGAGGGGGGGGGTACATAAGCTGGGCGCCATCAGGCATGAGGATCTTTTGCGGCCTGCAACACACTGCGCCCAAAGGCGACATCCTCCTGACTTCTAACGTCTACCTGATAGAATCTAGTAAACGTGTGTACCGAAGACCATGTTGCGGCCTTACATACTTGAGCCAGGGAGGCCTGGTGATGCACTGCCCATGAAGTTCCAACCGCTCTTGTGGAGTGCGCCCTAACTTTGAACGGAGGCGGTCTCTTTCTCAAGCCATAGGCTTGTATTATGACCTGTCGAATCCACTTGGCTAAAGTAGATTTTGATGCTGCCTGACCCCTTCTGGGGCCTTCCGGCAGAACAAACAAAGAATCCGTTCTGCGAATCTGAGCAGTGGCTTTTAGATAAGCTTTAACTGCTCTTACCACATCCAAAGAATGTAATAACTTTTCCTCTACTGAGCTAGGTTTGGGGAAAAAAGAAGGAAGAACCACATCTTGGTTCAAATGAAACCTCGATACCACCTTAGGAAGAAAGGCTGGATGAGGACGTAATACTACTCTGTCCTTATGGATAACCAGATATGGCTCCTTACAGGACATAGCTGCTAATTCCGACACTCTTTTAGCCGAACAAATGGCTACTAAGAAAACCAATTTCCTGGTGAGAAGAACCAAGGAAATGTGTTGTAATGGTTCAAACGGTTGTTTCTGTAGAACCGACAGAACCAGGTTTAAGTCCCAAGGACATATGGGAATACTAACCGGAGGGCTAATACGCATCACTCCTTGTATAAAGGCTTTGACTAGTGAATGCGAAGCCAAGGGCCTTTGAAAAAATATTGACAAGGCCGAAATCTGACCCTTGATAGTACTCAAGGCCAGCTTCCTATCTACAGCCCACTGTAGGAAGTCCAGAATCCTCCCTATCATGTACTTACGTGGATGCCATTTCTTGGTCTCACACCACGTAATGTACGCTTTCCAGATCCTATAATAGATCTGCCTGGATACCGGTTTCCTGGCATTGATCATGGTAGATACCACAGAATTAGAGAGCCCTCTCTTTTTCAGAATGTGGGCTTCAATAGCCAGGCCGTCAAACCTAGGGCTGGTAAGGAAGGGTGGTATATCGGTCCTTGCGACAGCAGGTCCGGACGAAGTGGGAGGGTCCACGGACTCCTCACTGACATTTTTACAATCTCCGCGTACCATGCCCTTCGGGGCCACGCTGGAGCCACCAGAATCACTGGTTTCTTTTCTACCCTGATTCTGCGGAGTAATCGCGGTAACAATTGTGGCGGTGGGAATGCATATATCAGCTTGAACCGATCCCAAGGGAACACTAGGGCATCCGAGCCGCAAGCTAGGGGATCCCTTGTGCGAGACACAAACCTGTCCACCTTTGCGTTGAATCTGGATGCTAGCAGATCTACATCCGGTGTTCCCCACCGCTGGCATATTGCCTGGAAAACCTCGGGGTGAAGAGACCATTCCCCCGGGCATAATTGTTGGCGACTTAGAAAGTCCGCTCTCCAATTTTCCACTCCTGGGATGAAAACCGCGGATATGGCTGGGACATATCTTTCTGCCCACTCCAGGATGCAATTTGCTTCCTTCTGGGCTGCACGACTTTTGGTGCCACCCTGATGATTGATATATGCCACTGCCGTGGCATTGTCTGATTGAATTCTGACAGGGGACCCCTGGAGTTTGGATGTCCATGCTACTAGGGCATACCGGGCTGCTCGTATCTCTAAGAGATTGATGGGCAGGGCCTTTTCTGCTTCTGACCACCTGCCCTGGAGAGACCATTGCTCCAGCACTGCCCCCCAGCCGATGAGGCTGGCATCTGTAGTGACCACCTTCCAAGAAACCGGACTGAAGGGTTTCCCTCTTTCCAGATTCTGGGGCACCAACCACCAATGGAGGCTCTTGCGAACGGAAGGGGACAGGGACATTGGTAAGTCTAAAGCCTGAACTTTTTTGTTCCAGGCTGACAGTATGGCCCTTTGCAAATTCCTTGAATGGAATTGACCGTAGGGTACCGCTTCGAATGAAGCCACCATCTTTCCCAGCAGCCTCATGCAGAGACGTATGGATGGTTTTCTTTTTGTACCCACTAAGTGGGTCAAATTTCTTAAAGACGACACCTTCTCTGGAGGTAAGAAAATCTTTCTCTGATTTGAATCCAGCCTTAGCCCTAAGTATTCCAGACTTTTGACTGGTCTTAGAGCTGACTTGTCCCGGTTGATAATCCAACCGTGATATTCCAGATACTCGATTGTCTTGTGAATAGCTACTTCCAGCTTTTCCACTGAGTGGTCTATTAGTAGCAGGTCGTCTAGATATGCCATTATCGTTACACCCTGTGTTCTTAGATTGGCCAATAATGGGGCCAGAATTTTTGTGAACACTCGTGGTGCTGTGGCCAGACCGAAAGGTAAGGCTCTGAACTGAAAATGGCGCCCTTCTACTGCAAAGCGTAGAAATTTCTGATGGGCCGGAAAGATGGGAATATGCAGATAAGCATCCCTTATGTCGATCGAGGCTAGCCATTCCTGCCCTTGTAGGGCGGTGGCCACTGATCGGATCGACTCCATCCGAAAAGTCCTGATATTTAGGAACTTGTTTAGCCCTTTTAGATTTAATATGGGCCTCACGTCCCCATTTGGTTTGGGGACTGTGAAAAGGTTCGAGTAAAACCCGAATCCGCTTTCTTCCAGGGGAACCTTCATGATTACCCCTTGGAGCAATAGTTGTTCTAGTGCCAGAAGGAGGGATCCTCTCTTTTGGGGATCTCTTGGCACGTTTGACCTCATAAATTGGGCAGGAGGAGTGCCTTTTAACTCCAGCTTGTATCCCAGACTTACTGCGGAGAGCACCCATCTGTCTCTGATGGTGTCCCGCCAGGTCTCTGTGAACAACTGAAGTCTTCCCCCCACCCGATTGAGCGGGGGCAATACTTCATGCCTTAGGGGGAGGTTTTGTACCTCTTTTGATCCAGGGCTTCTTGTTACCCTGTGATTGTCCCTGATTTCTGCCCCCTGAATTTGACCGCGGAGGCCGTCGGAACTGCTTCACAGCCGATGTGCCCGGGACTGGAGAGGTAGGCCTCTTAAAAGAAGGACTTCTACCCTTGTTCTTAACCGGTAAGAGTGAACTTTTACCGGCAGAAATTTTCTGGATATATTTGTCCAGATCTTCTCCAAATAAGCGTTCTCCATGAAATGGGAAGCTAACCAGCAGTTTTTTACAGGGAGCTTCAGCAGACCAGTTTTTGAGCCACAGAAGCCTACGCATATGTACTATAGACAGCGTAAAGCGGGAGGCCTGTTGGATTGTATCCTTTATGGCGTCCACCGCAAAACACAAGGCTCTAGGCAGGTCAGCTAGGGCATGAGCCTGCTGATCTGGTAAGTCCCTTAAGACTTGTTTCAACTGATCTTTCACTGCTTGGCAGACTCCAATCGCTGCTACCGCAGGTTGTGTCACCATACTTGCTGTAGAGAAAGCAGATTTTAGTAAAGACTCCAATTTTTTATCTATTGGGTCTTTGAACATTGGAACATTATCTACTGGACATGTCAGTGATTTGTTAACAGAAGAGATGGCTGCGTCCACTATAGGGACCCTCCATTTTCTTATGAACTTATCCTCCATGGGATAGATCACCGGAAATCTCTTGGGGGGAGCAAATATTTTATCAGGATGCTCCCAATCCTGGTAAATAAGCCCTTCTAATAAAGGGTGGATTGGGAAGGAACAGACCGCCTGGGGAGCTTTTAGCGACCCCAGCGAGGAAACCGTAGTGGATGGTGGTTCCGCCAGAGGCATTTTAAATGCTGATCGGACCATGTTAGTCAGAGACTGAACCCATAATCTTTCAGCCTGAGAAGCTGAGAAAGGTTCTTCCACTGTTGATTCCTCTATAAGTGAATCAACCTCATCCTGATCCCCTTCAGGTAGGTCGATCTCTGTGTGGGGCTGTTCCTCCACTAACAGGCACTCTGAAGGAGGAGACGGAGATCGGACGCGCTTTCCCTGAGATAGGGAAGCAGCGATCAATGCTGTTAATCTCTCTTCTAATCCTCCCAGAGTTGAGGATAAAACCTCCTCTGTTATATATACAGGAGCAGGTGGACTGGGGACAGCCGCAGCACCAGGCATTCCTGCGGGGTTTCTACGGCTACTGACCTCTGCATTCTCAGGGGAGATTGGTGCAGTGCAAGCATGCCCAATATCCTCAGAGCCCGATGGAGACCCCTTTGGCTTCCTGGAAGATTTATTTCCGGAGCGTCTGGACGACATATCCTTTAAGCACAAAGCTGAGGTATTCCCGTCGTCATACACCAATTTTTGCTGGTAATAGTCTAACACAGGTGCTGCTATATACCAGCTGGTGTCCACTAAAGTGCCTTTCTATGGGGATGCCTGCATCAACCGCCTCTGTGTGCCACTGTTTGTTGCTAGCTCTGTTTGCATGCAGCTGACACTTGTACTGTGTCTTTTAACCATGCTGGGACGCCCGCACATGCGCAGAAGCGCCGCGGCGCGCATCGAGCGTCATCCACCCGCCCCGCCCCTTTTTTTTCATAGGAGGCGCGTGCACGCCCGTGCGCCAACGGCGCCCTTTTCGAAAACCAACAGAGGACTAGGAGCCAGGGCCCTTTTTGCCGGAGGGCCTGTGCGGTGGATGAACGCAGCAACAGGGCAGAGGAAGTGGATTCCCACAGAGAAACTTACCAGCTGCCTGGACCTTTTGAGTTGAGAAAACCAAAGATCCACATTACAAGAAAAATGGACTACAGCGGCCTCTAGTGGTTTAACACAGGTACCGCGGTCCCTGTTTTTTTTTTTTTTTTTCTTGACTACTATTAAAATTTTACATTTTCAGTAGTTATAGGCAAACACAGATATTTAGCGGGAATACCGTTAGGTAACAGACAGACAAATTAGGCTTGGGGGTCCCCCAATAGAACCAAGTTCCTGGGGGCCCCCACTTACCTGATCCCCGCCGCAGGACTTTGTTTGGTCCACAAAAGTCCAAACTTCACCTATCACGGCAGGCATTGTAATTAAACCTTCAGGGACCGGGTTCCCAAGGATTCCACTCCCCTGGACCTGTATAGCACCCTGCACAGACAGCGTCTTGGTCGTGGGTATGACCAGAGCTCTGGATCCCAGGGTCCAGCCCTCCTAAGAGAAGCATTACAGGCAAAACCTTGCTCTTCTGCTGCAAGGCCCGGGTACCGACCGTTTAGCTATGAAGCTTTTTTGGTGGGATCCGGAACAGCTTACTAAGGCCCAAAAGAACCTGTACGCAAGCCCAGTGAAAACACATGTTACTCTTTGGCCAACACCTTAGACACTGGCAAAAAACTGAGGTGCTCCCGGGTGGGAGGGGCTTATATAGGGGAGGGTACTTCCGGTTTGGAATTGGCCAGTGCCAACACCTGAAGGTAAACTATATAACTCATTAGTAATGACTAAGTCGCTCTGTGTCCAATAAAATAAAAAACCAAATTAATAATAAAAAAAAAAAAGCACCCCTGTCCTGCCCTGCTCTTGCCCAATGGCGAACGCAAGCGTCGGTCTGGCGTCATATGTAAACAGCAATTGCACCATGCATGTGAGGTATCACCGCGAAGGTCAGATCGAGGGCAGTAATTTTAGCAGTAGACCTCCTCTGTAAATCTAACGGGGTAACCTGTAAAGGCTTTTAAAAATGTATGTAGTTTGTCGCCAATGCGCGTTTGTGCGAAATTTTAAAGCATGTCGTGTTTGGTATCTATGTACTCGGCCTAAGATCATCTTTTTTATTTCATCAAACATTTGGGCAATATAGTGTGTTTTAGTGCATTAAAATAAAAAAAAGTGTATTTTTCCCCCAAAAAATGCGTTTGAAAAATCGCTGCGCAAATACTGTGTAGAAAAAAAAAATGCAACACCCACCATTTTATTCTGTAGGGCCTTTGCTTTAAAAATATATATAATGTTTGGGGGTTCAACATAATTTTCTTTCAAAAAAAAATATGTTTTCATGTAAACAAAAAGTGTCAAAAAGGGCTTTGTCTTCAAGTGGTTAGAAGAGTGGATGTAAGCTTCCTAATGTTGTGTATAAAATGCCAGAACAGTTCAAAACCCCCCCAAATGACCCCATTTTGGAAAGTAGACACCCCAAGCTATATACTGAGAGGCATGTCGAGTCCATGGAATATTTTATATGTTGACACAAGTTGCGGAAAAAAGACAATTTTTTTATTTATTTTTTGCACAAAGTTGTCACTAAATGATATATTGCTCAAACATGCCATGGGCATATGTGGAATTGCACCCCAAAATACATTCTGTTGCTTCTCCTGAGTACGGGGATACCACATGTGTGAGACTTTTTGGGAGCCTAGCCGCGTACGGGACCCCAAAACCAAGCACCGCCTTCAGGCTTTCTAAGGGTGTAAATTTTTGATTTCACTTCTCACTGCCTATCACAGTTTCGGAGGCCATGGAATGCCCAGATGGCACAAAACCCCCCCAAATGACCCCATTTTGGAAAGTAGACACCCCAAGCTATTTGCTGAGAGGTATTGTGAGTATTTTGCAGATCTCGCTTTTTGTCACAAAGTTTTGAAAATTAAAGAAAAAAAATTCTTTCTTCATTTTCAAAAACAAATGAGAGCTGTAAAATACTCACCATGCCTCTCAGCAAACAGCTTGGGGTGTCTACTTTCCAAAATGGGGTCATTTGTGGGGGTTTTGTGCTATTTTGGCATTTTATGGCCTTCGAAACTGTGATAGGTAGTGAGGAGTCAAATCAAAAATTTGTGCCTAGAAATCCTGAAGGCGGTGCTTGGTTTTCGGGGTCCCGTACGCGGCTAGGCTCCTAAAAAGTCCCACACATGTGGTATCCCCGTACTCAGGAGAAGCAGCAAAATGTATTTTGGGGTGCAATTCCACATATAACCATGGCATGTGTGAGCAATATATCATTTAGTGACAACTTTTTGTAATTTTTTTTTTTTTTGTCATTATTCAATCACTTGGGACAAAAAAAAAATATTCAATGGGCTCAACAGGCCTCTCAGCAATTTCCTTGGGGTGTCTACTTTCTAAAATGGGGTCATTTTGGGGGGTTTTGTGCTATTTTGGCATTTTATGGCCTTCGAAACTGTGATGGGTAGTGAGGAGTGAAATCAAAAATTTGCGCCCTTAGAAATCCTGAAGGCGGTGCTTGGTTTCCGGGGTCCCGTACGCGGCTAGGCTCCTAAAAAGTCCCACACATGTGGTATCCCCGTACTCAGGAGAAGCAGCAGAATGTATTTTGGGGTGCAATTCCACATATAACCATGGCATGTGTGAGCAATATATCATTTAGTGACAACTTTTTGTAATTTTTTATTTTTTTTGTCATTATTCAATCACTTGGGACAAAAAAAAAATATTCAATGGGCTCAACATGCCTCTCAGCAATTTCCTTGTGGTGTCCACTTTCCAAAATGGGGTCATTTGGGGGGGTTTTGTACTGCCCTGCCATTTTAGCACCTCAAGAAATGAGATAGGCAGTCATAAATTTAAAGCTGTGTAAATTCCAGAAAATGTACCCTAGTTTGTAGACGCTATAACTTTTGCGCAAACCGATAAATATACACTTATTGACGTTTTTTTTACTAAAGACATGTGGCTGAATACATTTTGGCCTAAATGTATGACTAAAATTGAGTTTATTCGATTTTTCTTATAACAAAAAGTAGAAAATATCATTTTTTTTCAAAATTTTCGGTCTTTTTCCGTTTATATCGCAAAAAATAAAAATTGCTGAGGCAATCAAATACCATTAAAAGAAAGCTCTATTTGTGGGAAGAAAAGGACGCAAATTTTGTTTCGGTACAACATTGCATGTCCGCACAATTTACAGTTAAAGCAGCGCAGTGCAAAATTCTGAAATCACCTCTGGTCCTTTAGCTACCAAATGGTCCGGGGCTTAAGTGGTTAAGGAAACTTCATCCTATAATGGCTGTGATATTAATATGTCATTGCAGAATGTGTTAAACTGGTAAAAAAAAATGTCCACCGCTGAGGTAGGCTCCCCTTCCTGCTAGAACACGTGGAGCAGATGTCTGGAATTCTGTGCTCCGATTGTGTTTGCTTGTTTTAAACTTCTGATTTTGTGTCCGGTACGGGTCTGTTGTGCATACAGATACTCGGAGCGCTTGACTGACTTGGTCTTTGAGGGATGCTGTCCTTTCAGGCCTAAGCCCTATACAAACGATCGGACTTCCAAACAACTTTTCGGTGGATTTCTGTCCGAAGGGCGTTTGACGTGAACTTGGTGGTATACACACGGCTGGACTTTTTCAGCCAACAAACGCGAACGTAGTGACGTAATTGATGTACTACGTGGGTTTTCTGCTCTTTAGTGCCACCCTTTTGGGCAACTTCTGCTATTGCTGATTGATCTTTTAGCATAAGTTCTGAGCATGCGTGTTCATACTTTGGACTTAAGTCCGAAGGACTTGTTTACACACAATCGGATTTTGCTCCATCAGACTTTTGTTGCCGGAAAGTTTGTCTGTTTGCAGAGCGAACATTTGTCTGATGAAAACCCAAAAAAGTTTGTCCGATGGAGCGTACACACGGTTGGATTTTCCGCAAAAACAGGTCCGTCGGAGGTTTGTTGTCAGTCTGATCGTGTGTATATGGGCCTTTACCGTTCATGTAATCCCCATTATTGGGGATATTACAGAAGCCCAGAGTATACAAATAAAGAAGAGTTGGTGGAGCCCACACCCTCGTAGCCTGATTCTCTGGTAGTCCATAGGGCTGGAAGCAAAAATCCTGCTTGGACCCTGGAAAAGCCTTGAGTGGATTATGGTTAATTCAGATGCAGTGTGTCCCCTTTTTTTTTTTTTTTGGGGATTCTTAGAAAAATTCTTTACCTCCTAGCACTCTTCAACTACTTAACCTTTTCTTCCATGTCGGTGCCGATTTAATGGACCTTTCCCTATCCCCTAGGGGTCTCTTCAACCTAGAGCAGTGGTTCTCAACCTGGGGGTCGAATGACGATTTGCCAGGGGTCACCGAATCCTGGGCTGTTCCTGAAGACTGCACCTCTCCCAGTCTTTTTGCAGCCGCCCAGCTGGGCTCTTCCTGGAGCCGCCCAGCTGGGCTCTTCCTGGAGCCGCCCAGCTGGGCTCTTCCTGGAGCCGCCCAGCTGGGCTCTTCCTGGAGCCGCCCAGCTGAGCTCGCTCTGCCTGATGTCGCCCAGCTGGGCTCACTCTGCCTGGGGTCGCCCAGCTGGGCTCGCTCTGCCTGGGGCCGCCCATTCAGTTTACGGCATGGCTGGGGGGGGCGGGGCAGAGACTAGAGGTCAGCTGACTGGTGAGGAATGTAAAGTGGGAGGGGCTGGAGGAGACCCTATCTCCTGATTTCAGCATAGATGTCACTGCTGCGATACACCACAAAGTCAGACACAGTGAGTAATAGTGATTATAGTTGCCATTAAAAGTCCCCACTATAGTTCTCGGATCAGCAGATGACCTTGATCAAGAGCACCTAAGTTAGCTCCCCCCAGCACTGCCACTGATTCCATAATCCCCCACCTCCCGCCAAGGAGTAAGAAAAGGAATAAAAATAGAGAATATATGGAATGGAGAGGAAAAGAGGGGGGGAAACAAAGAAAAAGGGAGAGAGAATAAGAGAACAAAGACGGCTCTAGAGAGAGGGATGGGGGGGGGGGGAACAAGAAATTAGGATAGAGAGATAAAAGGGAAAGAGTGATATATCCTAAGATGTACCATAAGGGGTTTTAATACTGTATGAGTGGAAGGATCTCAGGGAGCGCTAAATGTCTGTGGGTTGTGGGCGCAAATGACTTGTCTTGCCTTGGGTGCTGACAACCCACGCTATTAAAATAATTTTACTGTTAGGGGTCCCCACAACTTGGGAAATCTTATCAAGGGGGTCACGGCACTAGGTAGGTTGAGAACCACTGACCTAGAGGCTCTGGCTCAAGTTTTTTTTTTTTTGTGTCAGTTTGACCTCCTGTAGATGTGTCCCATCCTGACCACCACTTTATTCCTCTTAGAAAACCCTTGAGGTATGTAAAGCCATCTGTTGTACCTCGTACCCCTCCCTCATCCCTCTCCTTCCCTGGATGGACCCCCCAGACCAGCCTGCTCTCCTGGATCCAACTTTGGATGCCCTGTCTACCTGCTTGGTAGATTGTGGGCTCTTAGGTCTATGCTAGTGCCATGTCTTAACATCTCTATTGTGAAACACTCAGGTGACCTGTGCAAAAGCCACTGTAGACCTGGGGGGGGGGCAATTTCTTGATGTTCTGTGTGCCTGTAATATCCGGCTGTCAGGTATCGGATTCGGAAATTGCCTGTATGATCTATTGACAAGCAAAGTTCTGTGATCAGAGTCCACAGTATGTTTACCCCCCCCCCCCCCCCCCCAGACCGGTCGTAAGACAGGGAGTTGCCCATCCCTTCTCTTTTGCAGGAGAGTCAGATGTTGAAGGGCCTTGGATATCGGGAAAAGGGAGGTGCTTCTGTCTGCTTTTTTAAATTTTTTTATTTTAGTTCCGAAGTAGACCTGTGTTTCTGTCTTTATCCACTTCAATACCAGGCACTTACGCACCTTCCTGCCCAGGCCAATTTTCAGCTTTCAGCGCTGTCGCAATTTGAATGACAATTGTGCGGTCCATGCTACACTATACCCAAACACTGATGATGGGCACTGATTACTGGCATTGCTGGGCATCACTGTTTTTATTACTGTACTATTATGGTGCCAGTCAGTGCCACTGGTGGTCCAGTGTGGGCATGCGAGGGGGGGGCTGCAAATCGTGGCAAAAAAATATGGTATAGCGGCGCTAAAAATAGCGCCACTATACCGCCAGCGCTTTAGTGTGAAAGTAGCCTAATAGTTGTCCTGTGGACAGATTCTCCCCCCTGAGCTGTGGATCTCTGCAGCTCCTCCAGAGTTACCATGGACCTCTTGGCTGCTTCTCTGATGAATGCTCTCCTTGCCCGGCTGGTCAGTTTAGGTGGACGGTCATGTCTTGGTAGGTTTGCAGTTGTGCCATATTCTTTCCATTTTCCGATGATGGATTGAACAGAGCTCCGTGAGATGTTCAAAGCTTGGGAGATTTTTTTTTTATAACCTAACCCTGCTTTAGACTTCTCCACAACTTTATCCCTGACCTGTCTGGTGTGTTTCTTGGCCTTCATGATGCTGTTTGTTCACTAAGGTTCTCTAACAAACCTTTGAGGGCTTCACAGAATAGCTGTATTTATACTGAGATTATATTACACATTTATTTACTAATTGGGTGACTTCTGAAGACAATTGGTTCTGTAACAGACTCACCCGGGACAGAGGCTTTTGGAGGGGGACTGAATGCTAGCCTCTTGCCTACTGACTATGAGCCCATAGTTTGTAGGCAAGAGGCTAGCATTCAGTCCCTTCCAAAAGCCTCTGTCCCGGGTGAGTCTTTCACAGGTTCCACTAGATTTTAGTAAGGGGGTATCAGAGTAAAGGGGGCTGAATACAAATGCCCCCCCCCCACACTTCACATATTTATTTGTAAAAAAAATGTTGAAAGCCATCTATCATTTTCCTTCCACTTCACAATTATGTGCCACTATATGTTGGTCTATCACAGTGATGGTGAACCTTGGCATCCCAGATGTTTTGGAACTACATTTCCCATGATGCTAATGCACTCTGCAGTGTTGTTGAGCATCATGGGAAATGTAGTTCCAAAACATCTGGGGTGCCAAGGTTCACCATCACTGGTCTATCACATAAAATCCCAATAAAATACATTTACGTTTTTGTTTGTAACATGACAAAATGTGTTAAATTTCAAGGGGTATGAATACTTTTTTAAGGCACTGTAAATACCTTTTCCCATCAGCAGTATATAGCAGACTTGTGACTTCTATCAGTGTCTGGTTAAAGCTTGTAGGAGGAGTTTTCATTCTCCTTTTGACTGTCCAATAAGGCTGCATGACCCCCTGACCCTCTTTCTGGACAGTGCTGATTGGCCCTGTGCTGATCACATGCACCCCCCCCCCCCCCCAAGAAGTGGAAAAAAAAACACACACACTCTAGCAATACACATCAGACTGAGCATATGCAAAATTCCCCAAGGCTCTGTACCATCAGGAGATGGATTGAGGGACAATGGAAGAAGTAGAGGATCAGAGAAGACAGGATCAAACAGCCTTTTTTGACACAATGGAGTGGATTAACCCCTTTGGCTCCGCAGTGAGTATAAAGCATGCTTTACTGCATACAGGGCTGCCATCAGGGGGGTACAGGCAGTACACCTGTAAGGGAGGGGCCCGGAGGTCCTCAGGGGCCCGGATGGCAACCCCCGTTTTTTTTTTTTGTAAGGGGCCCAGAGGTCCCCAGGGCCCTGGATGGGCAACCCCCCCCCCCTTTTCTGTTTGTTTGTTTTTGTTCGTCAGCACCCAAAGCCCCCCCCCCCCCCCAGACCTCAACAATTCGCAGCGGCAGCACCCCCTCCAGCTTCTGAATTTGCGGCAGCCCTCCTCCGCTTCTCAATTTGCAGCGGCAGCACCCCCCCCACGGTTCTCCTCTGCTCCAGGGGGCCCATGCCTGAAGCTGTGTAAGGGGCCCCAAAATTCCTGATGGCGACCCTGACTGCAAATACAGACTGATTTTACGGTTGTTGATTTGATAACACTTTAAATCTCTTAGTAGCAACAAAGTATCTTTATAATATATATGATCTATTGAGGGAGATTTACTAAATCTGGAGAGTGGAAACCTGGTGCAGCTCTGCACAGAAACCAATCGGCTTCCAGGTTTTATTGTCAAATCTTAAGTGAACAAGCTGAAGTTAGAAGCGGATTGGCTCCCATGTACAGCTGCTCCAGCTTTAGTAAATTATACAATTATAAAAAAGTTTTTATCTATTTTATTTAATATATTTAAAGTCACTGAAATGACCGCTTAAAAAGCAGAAAGGGTTACAGAGACCTCCGCTTTTATTTATTTATTTTTAAATGGCGGTTCTAATTATGACTGCTTCGCCGGCTGGCGGCTGCGCCTATATCAGAAAACATCGAAAAATCTCTGAATCCGGTCACATGAAGACTGGAGGTGGCCAAAGCCGCGGTGTCAGTAGCTCGGATCACACGCCCCACCAAGCGGCTTATTATAGCTGCTCTTAATCAGCATTAGGAAAATTAGGATTTGACACGTAGATCTGGGGCAGACTAGACAGAGGAGCTACCGAGGACACACTCAGGTAATGTGGACCCTCCCAGGCTTCACCCCCCCATTACAAGACGCACAGTTTAGTAGCGCATGCATAGGCACAGCAGAGTACATAGATCTAAAAATGAATAATATAAAACTTAAACGACAATTATTGGGAATCATAAGAGACCGTGCCATCTTTAGAGCATTATAGGCCCCCGGGCAATGCACTGGGGCCCTGTCTACACAGTAGACTTGTGCACAACGGAAAAATTCGTTCCGTTTCGCTTCGCTTCTTGTGCACAACGGAAAAATTTGTTTCGTTTTGGTTCGTTTCTTTCCGGTCCTGTTGATTCGTAATCATTCGTAATTTTGCTAGACGGGATTTTTCGTGTTCGGACTAATTCGTATTTTCGCAAGCGACATTTTTCGTTGAATTTTTAGTTGATTTATAATTTGTACTTTCGGTAGGGTACGTTGTTTTTCGTTGATTCTGGACACAACTCCTACTTTCGTAACTTTTTTTGGGTTCGTTGATTCGTAATTTTCCGTGTCTCTCTCACAACGACGCTGCCTATTATGCCTAATGTGCTTCGAATGGATTTGTACTTTTCTAAATACATAGCGGTTATTTGTAACGATTCGAAATCTCGTATTTTACTTTCGTTTTTTACATGCGGCTATAGGCTCCGCCCCTGTACACCATTTTGAGAGGGTTCAGCACGGTGAGGGAGAAGCAGAGAGCAGAGCAGAGTGTTATTGTGCTTCGAATGGATTCAAAATCTCGTATTTTACTTTCGTTTTTTCATGCGGCTATAGCCTCCGCCCCCTGTACACCATTTTGAGAGGGAGTTCAGCACGGTGAGGGAGAAGCAGAGAGCAGAGCAGAGTGTTATTGTGCTTCGTATGGATTCGTACATTCGTAACTTTTTTCATAACGAATTATGCCAAAGACATTCGGGCATTCGCTATTTGCGGTATAATTTATTTCGGATTCGGTTTTATTCGTAATTGCTTTGTTCGGAAATTCGAATGCTTCCGAATGTCCGAAAGTTGCTAAATTCGGACGAATTTCGATTCGTTACGAAACGAATTGCACAAGCCTACTACACAGTCCCGCACGAGGATAAAAATGCAAATGATCAATAAGGCCATATTTATTGGTACTTCCAACAAAATCAGTGATTAAACATTAACACAACGTTTGGACAATATAACACGAGCTTGAACAGCAAGAAATTGAAAAACAAGAAATTACAGATTGAAATGGGACACTGGCTGCGTTTTTGACGGGCACAATGGCTGCGTTTGACGGGCACAGTGGCTGCTTTTGACGGGCACAGTGGCTGCTTTTGACGGGCACAGTGGCTGCGTTTGACGGGCACAGTGGCTGCGTTTGACGGGCACAGTGGCTGCGTTTGACGGGCACAGTGGCTGCGTTTGACGGGCACAGTGGCTGCGTTTGACGGGCACAGTGGCTGCGTTTGACGGGGACAGTGGCTGCGTTTGACGGGCACAGTGGCTGCGTTTGACGGGCACAGTGGCTGCGTTTGTAGGGCACAGTGGCTGCGTTTGACGGGCACAGTGGCTGCGTTTGACGGGCACAGTGGCTGCGTTTGACGGACACAGTGGCTGCGTTTGACGGACACAGTGGCTGCGTTTGACGGACACAGTGGCTGCGTTTGATGGACACAGTGGCTGCGTTTGATGGACACAGTGGCTGCGTTTGACGGACACAGTGGCTGCGTTTGACGGACACAGTGGCTGCGTTTGACGGACACAGTGGCTGCGTTTGACGGACACAGTGGCTGCGTTTGATGGACACAGTGGCTGCGTTTGATGGACACAGTGGCTGCGTTTGACTAGCAGAGTGGCTCAGCTCAGTCAGGCAGCTCTTCTCAGAAGTGCTCCGCTGTCCGCTCGCTCCTCTCCCTCTGAGCCATGCTGAGTCTGAAGATGGCAGAGATGGGTGGAGCTAGTTTTCCAGCCGCGGAGAGGGCACGCTCCGAATCCTGGGGCGGCCGCGGCGCGCTCTGAATGCTGAGGCGGCCGCGGCCTTTGATGTCACTGGTTGCTAGGCGCCGGGTGGCCGGCGATTCTAGCAACTAGTGCAGTCGAGTGAGCGGCGTACCACAGCTTCGGCGCCCCTTCTCTTAGCCCCCCAGGCAAGTGGGGACCCCCGGGCAACTGCCCAGTGTGCCCATGCGAAAAGACGGCCCTGATAAGAGAATGTCTGCGGCAGTCACTTATAGACACCTCAATCATCTTCTTACATCTTCATCTTAGAGAGAAGATTTTAGTGTAAATTTATATTTAATAATCTATTCTTGTGTTTTTATTTCAACATCAAATTATACACCCCGATAATACAGAACACATTGATGGGGAAAATAAATATAAGGTCCCCCTCGTCAAAATGTCCTCTAACAAACCTTTGACTGTCGTGTCAAATTCAGGATTGCGAACATCCTCTCTGATAATATTTGTATAAGATTGTTATGGTTTAGGTTGCTTTAAAAGTATTTTAGCTGCTACTGGCGTTCACGCCCCAAGCTAACCAACTTTGTAAAGCCGAACTCCAGATTTAATTTCACTTTAAATAGATTATGCCAGGCTGGCCCGAAAAGGACTATTTAACCACTTGCTTCCCGGGGGACTTTCACCCCCTTCCTGCCCAGACCAATTTTCAGCGCTGTCACACTTTGAATGACAATTGCGCGGTCATGCTACACTGTAACCATGTGAAGTTTTTATCATTTTTTTTTCACACAAATAGAGCTTTCTTTTGGTGGTAATTAAACACTGCTGGGTTTTTTATTTTTTTGCTAAAAAAAAACGAAAAAAAATATCAAAAACTTAAAAAAACAAAACCGTTTTCATAGTTTAGTTTTAATTAGTCAGGTTGAAAAAAGACACAAGTCCATCCATAAAAAAAAATAAAATAACAATATCATACAATCCCATATAGCCAATTCTATACCCACAGTTGATCCAGAGGAAGGTGAAAAACCCCAGCAGAGCATGATCCAATTTGCTACAGGAGGGGAAAAAATTCCTTCCTGATCCCCCGAGAGGCAATCGGATTTTCCTGGATCAACTTTACCTATAACTGTTAGTACTCAGTTATATTATGTACATTTAGGAAAGTATCCAGGCTCTTCTTAAAGCAATCTACTGAGCTGGCCAGAACCACCTCTGGAGGGAGTCCATTCCACACTTTCACAGCTCTTACTGTGAAGAAACCTTTCCATATTTGGAGATGAAATCTCTTTTCCTCTAGACGTAAAGAGTGCCCCCTTGTCCTCTGTGATGACCGTAAAGTGAATAACTCAACACCAAGTTCACTATATGGACCCCTTATATATTTGTACATGTTGATCATATCCCCCCTTATTCTCCTCAAGAGGGAATAAATTCAGTTCCTCTAATCTTTCCTCATAGCTGAGCTCCTCCATGCCTCTTATCAGTTTGGTTGCCGTTCTCTGCACTTTCTCCAGTTCCCCGATATCCTTTTTGAGAACTGGGGCCCAAAACTGAACTGCATATTCCAGATGAAGTCTTACTAATAATTTGTACGGGGGGGGGGGGGCAAAATGATATCTCTCTCTCTGGAGTCCATACCTCTCTTATACAAGAAAGGACTTTTCTCGCTTTGAAAACCGCAGCTTGGCATTGCATGCCATTATTGAGCTTATGATCTACCAAAACCCCCAGATCCTTCTCCACTACGGATCCCCCCAGTTGTACTCCCCTAGTATGTATGATGCATTCATATTCTTAGCGCCCAAGTGCATAACTTTACATTTATCAATAGGGATGAGGTTCGTGTCGAACTCATGTTCAACTCGAACATTGCCTGTTCGCCCGTTCGCCCAACAGCGAACAATTTGGGGTGTTCGCGGCAAATTCGAAAAGTCTATGGGAGAAATCTAAAGTGCTAATTATAAAGGCTTATATGCAAGTTATTGTCATAAAAAGTGTTTGGGGACCCGGGTCCTGCCCCAGGGGACATGTATCAATGCAAAAAAAAGTTTTAAAAACGGCAGTTTTTTCGGGAGCAGTGATTTTAATAATGCTTAAAGTAAAACAATAAAAGTGAAATATTCCTTTAAATTTCGTACCTGGGGGGTGTCTATAGTATGCCTGTAAAGTAGCACTTGTTTCCCGTGCTTAGAACTGTCCCTGCACAAAGTGTCATTTCAGAAGGAAAAAAAGTCATTTAAAACTCACTCGCGGCTATAATGAATTGTCGGCTCCCGGCAATACATAGAAAAGTCATTGATAAAAAAAAAAAAACATTCCAGCGATGAAATCCAGTGTCCCGCGGCGATCTGATGTCCAGCGCTGTCCGTCATTGGCTGAGCCTGAGCGGACCTGATGGGGAACTTCCTCCGCAGTCTATTAAATGTATAGACCCGCCCCTTCTAAAGTTCCCCATCAGGTCCGCTCAGCCAATGACTAGGTGTAAGGCTGAGGACCTGATGCGGAACGTGAGAAGGACGGGTCTATTCATTTATTACACAATGGAGGAAGTTCCCCATCAGGTCCGCTCAGGCCAATGACGTAGGTGGGGTCTGACATACGAGGGGGCGGACCTGATGGGGAACTTCCTCCACTGTGTAATAAATGAATAGACCCGCCCCTTCTCACGTTCCGCATCTGGTCCGCTTAGCCTTACACCTAGTCATTGGCTGAGCGGACCTGATGGGGAACTTTAGAAGGGGCGGGTCTATACATTTAAAAGACTGCGGAGGAAGTTCCCCATCAGGTCTGCTCAGGCTCAGCCAATGACGGACAGCGCTGGACATCGGATCGCCGCGGGACACTGGATTTCATCGCTGGAATGTTTTTTTTTTTGTTTTGTTTTTTAATAAAGGACTTTTCCAAGGTGTTTGTGTGGTTTTTTTTTACATTTTTTTTACACTTTCTTTGTGAAATGGTAGGGGTACAATGTACCCCTTACCAATTCACATAGGGGGGGGGGCAGGATCTGGGGGTCCCCTTTGTTAAAGGGGTCTTCCAGATTCCGATAAGACCCCTGCCCGCAGACCCCCACAACCACCGGGCAAGGGTTGTGGGGATGAGGCCCTTGTCCCCATCAACATGGGGACATCCTCCCCATGTTGAGGGCATGTGGCCTGGTTTGGTTCAGGAGGGGGGGCGCTCTCTCGTCCCCCCCTCTTTTCCTGCGGCCTGCCAGGTTGCGTGCTCGGATAAGGGTCTGGTATGGATTTTTGAGGGGACTCCACGCCATTTTTAAAAAAAATTGGGGTGGAGTTCCCCTTAAAATCCATGCCAGACCTGAAGGGCCTGGAATGGATATTTGGGGGGAATCGCACACATTTTTTTTTTATTTGCAGCGGGGTTCCCCTTAATATCCATTCCAGACCTGAAGGGCCTGGTAATTGAATTTGGGGGGACCCCCACGATTTTTTTTTCTTTTATCAATGACTTTTCTATGTATTGCCGGGAGCCGACAATTCATTAATAGCCGCAAGTGAGTTTTAAATGACTTTTTTTCCTTCAGAAATGACACTTTGTGCAGGGACAGTTCTAAGCACGGGAAACATGCGCCACTTCACATGCATATCATACACACCCCCCAGGTACGAAATTTAAAGGAATATTTCACTTTTATTTTTTCATTTTAAGCATTATTAAAATCACTGCTCCCGTAAAAACGTAAATTTTTAAAACATTTTTTTGCATTGATACATGTCCCCTGGGGCAGGACCCGGGTCCCCAAACACTTTTTAGGACAATAAATTGCATATTAGCCTTTATAATTAGCACTTTAGATTTCGAACGTTCGAGTCCATTGTATTTAATAGGGTTCTAAAGTTCACGCAAACATTTTGTCTGTTCGCAGGTTCTGGTGCGAACCGAACAGGGGGGTGTTCGGCTCATCCCTGTTTATCAACATTAAACCTCATCTGCCACATAGTCGCCCAATTAGACAGAGTATTGAGGTCGGCTTGTAAATTGGCGACATCCTGTAAGGACGTTATTCCTGCATAGCTTGGTGTCATCTGCAAAGACAGAAATGTTACTTTTGATCTCAGACCCAATATCATTTATAAAGATATTAAAGATAGCTTGTTATAAAGTTTTAAAAACAAGTAATTTTTCTCCTTTATTGATGTGCGCTGATGAGGCTGCACTGATGGGTGGCACTAAAGGGCACTGATAGGTGGCTCTGATGGGCACTGGTAGGTGACACTGATAGGCAGCACTGATCAGTGACACTGATGATGAGGCACTGATGGGCATTGATATATGGCACTGGGGGCACTGGTAGGTGGCACTGTGGGTACTGATATGTTGCACTGGCAGGTGGCACTGGTGGGCACAAATGAGGCAGCCCCGGCTCTCTGTGTGAGGGACGCGCAGTCAGCTCATGCACGGGAGGACGTCATATGACGGCCAACCCGGCAATTAAGGCCTGTGCTGTAGCCGTCATTCGGCTATAGCTCAGGCGGGAGGAGGTTAAAGGGAAATGAAGGGACCGGGTCTTTTTCTGACATTTGTTGTTTACAAATTTAAATTAGTATATTTTTTTTTTTTGCTAGAAAGTTACTTAGAACCCCCAAACATTAAATATATATATTTTTTAGCAGAGACCCTAGGGAATAAAATGGCGGTCGTTGCAATATTTTATTTCACACAGTAATTGTGTAGCAGTGTTTCAAATGCAATTTTTGGGGAAAAAATACACTTTCATGAATAAAAAAGAAAAGTTAGCACCGTTTTTTTGCATAATGTGAATGATGATGTTTTACGCCGAGTAAATAGATAGACCGAGGACATCTATTGACAGATAAACAGTTCATGTGCTGATGAGAAACTTGCTAATAGGAAGAGAGAGCTGAGTGAAAGAGATATGAGCTTGTCTCTTTTCACTGTCCAGTCACAGGCTGTGGGTGGAGCCAGGATGACCTGGGCTCACAGGAAGTGGGTTGAATTATACTGGCCATCAGACTGAGGACATCTAGTGGCAGAAAAACAGTACTGCGGGAAAAATCTCTCCATTGAAGGTAAATGTTTGAAGCAAAAGTTGTTTTTGTCAGGTTAAGTTTTGAAGGCCAATCATTTTTATCTGCTCTAAGAAATTGATCCATGTTTAGATTTTTAGCCTATATATATATATATATATATATATATATATATATATATATGAATTTTGTATTCACAGACCTGATGACACAGACCGAATACCAGCGTGGCGTTCACACCCCAACGCTTGTCAAGTCGGCTGTCAGCATCAGCATGCCTGGTGTGGCCCCGCAGTCCGAGGGCTCCGAAGCGGATAAAGGTGGGGGCCATGAACCGAACGGCATGTGTTCCGGCGTGGCTCAGCCTATCAAGCCTCGACAAGTCCTGGCATACCTTCCGCGGCCCCCTACAGACACCAACCGCTATCGCAGCTTTCCACAGAAAGTAAGCAATAAGAGTTAATCATCTTAAACTTGTAGAGATGAGCAAATTGATTGGCACCTCGGTTCACGCAAAGGTAGACTTACCAGGTTTATGCAGATCCAGGAGTAGAATAATTTGAGTTTTCCCCTCGGTTTTCCTTTCTATTAAGTGTAATTGTGATTCTCAAAAAAGCAAACAAAACAAGCTTATCTGCCTTTCTGCTTCCACAGCCAGAAAGCATGGTGGTCCCAACATATCCAGCAGAGACTAAACCGGCTCCTCATCCGATGCCGCCACCTACTCACCCCCTTCTTCCACTTCCCGACATCATGCCCCGCAGTGTCTACAAACGTCATATGAGCACCACAGACATCAACTACCCCTACCCAGCCCGACCTCGCCAAAGCGTCGGCATCTCCTCCGACCTCCCAAAGTACCGCCGCTCTTCCCTAAAAGATGGCGGACTTTCCAATGGACGCTGGTACCCCCGCCATGCCATAAGCGCCCCTGACATTACTCGTGGACCTCGCTACATCAATATGCCACCCCGCGGGGTCTTTTCTGCACCAGCAACAGGGCCTGATAAGACTCCAAAACAACGATGCAAACTAATGGAGGCCAGGCTTCATCAAGGCAAGGCCTCCACGCGGAAAGAGCGTCAAAGGTACGTGACAAAGGACGGCAAATGTCAAGTCAACTTGGGACGCATTGAAGAGAAGAGACGCTTCCTGTCGGACATTTTCACTACCATCGTTGATCTCAAGTACCGCTGGTTCCTCTTTGTGTTCATGATGTGCTACATTGTGACGTGGCTGATCTTTGCCACCATCTACTACCTAGATGCCTTTTGGCGCCATGATTTGCTCCACTTTGAAAATGATGACTGGAACCCGTGCTTTCAGAACGTCAACAACTTTATATCAGCCTTGCTTTTCTCCGTGGAGACCCAGCGTACCATCGGATACGGTTACCGTATGGTGACGGCCAACTGCCAAGAAGGGGTCTACCTGGTCATGGCCCAGTCCATTGTGGGCTCCATGATTGACGCTTTCATGGTAGGCTGTATGTTTGTCAAAATTTCCCGCCCCAAGAAGAGAGCCCAGACACTGATCTTCAGCCAGAACTGTGTGGTTTGCCCACGGGATGAGCGTCTCTGCTTGATGTTCCGTATCGGCGACCTACGAGACAGCCACATGGTGGACGCCAAAATCAGGGCGAAGCTCATTAAGTCACGACAGACATATGAAGGGGAATTTCTTCCCCTGGAACAGTCCGAAATAAACCTTGGCTATGAGACGGGAGAAGATCGATTATTCCTGGTGGAGCCGCAAGTCATCTGTCACGTGATTGACGAAAACAGCCCTTTTTACGAGATGGGACCACAGGAACTTATGCGAGAGCAGTTTGAGATCATCGTCATTTTGGAAGGAATTGTAGAGGCCACAGGTAAGTAGGCTGTACGTTGGTCAGTGGGTTGCTTTGTCATTGTTACGTATTTCCCAAAGTTAGGCCAGAGGCAAAAGTACATTTTAAATGATAAGCACCGTTCTAATTAGTGCCTCCAAAATATTAATACCCCATTCCCAGACCCTGGCAATGTGCACCACAAAATTTAGCGGGTGAATGAGTACCATAAAGCCAAGATCAAGCTGTCTGTACAGCTCGGTACTTTAGCAGTGACAAGGTCAGTTATACTATATGACCAGTATAATGGAGCCACCATATGATGGAGTTCAGGTGTTTCCAATGACTGGTACCGTTGCCCTTGTATTCTTGTGTTACCAGTTTGGTGAAGACCCTTTTGTGTCCCAGAATGACTGTGCCCCTGTGTACAAAGCCAGCCATAAAGACATGGTCTGACCAGTCTGGTGTGGAGGAGCTTGAGTGTCCTGCACAGAGCCCTGACCTCAACTCTACTGAACACCTTTTAGATGAATGGGAACACCGATGGTGAGCCAGGTCTTCTCCAACATCAGTACCTAACTTCACAAATGCTATTTTGGCAAAAAAAAAATAGCGCCCCCATGACAGGTATACACGGGGCAGAGTCACCCGGTAATGTCACCAGGTGACCCCACCCCCGTGTTTGCCTGTCATTCAGCGAGTGACAGGACAGGGGACGGTCATGTTCGGCGGGCGGTGTGTTTTTTTTTGTGCGGGTCGACGTTCATTGTGATTGAGGTTGGATCTACTTCAGGGGATATTTTTTTTTTGGGGGGGGGGGGTGGTTAATGAAGGTCTTGTCAAAAAATGTCAATGTTTTTTTTTTTACTTTTGGTGAATGAGTAGGTGTGTTATGTACCCCATACTCATTCACATGGAGGGGGGGGGGTCTGATGGGCTTCCAGATTCTGATAAGTTAACCCCCCACCCCCACCAGGCCAGGGTTGTGGGGAAGAGGCTTTTGTTCTCATCAACATCGGTACAAGGTGCTTTGGGGAGGGCGTTGAGGGCTTGTGGCCTGGTATGGTTGAGGATGAGGGGTGCTCCCTCGTCCTCCCCTTTTCCTGGCCGCTGATGTAAGGAGCATTCTTCCCACTGACCACCAATGTAGGAGGATCATTCTTCCCACTGACCACCAATGTAAAGAGCATTCTTCCCTCTGACCACCACTGTATGAGGACCATTCTTCCCTCTGACCACCACTGTATGAGGACCATTCTTCCCACTGACCACCACTGTAGGAGGACCATTCTTCCCACTGATCGCCAATGTAGGAGGAGCATTCTTCCCACTGACCACCAATGTAGGAGGAGCATTCTTCCCACTGACCACCACTATAGGAAGAACATTCTTCCCACTGACCACCAATGAAAGGAGCATTCTTCCCACTGACCACCACTGTAGGAGGAGCATTTCTTCCATTGACCACCAATATAATGGACATTCTTGCCTCTTACCCTGATTAACCAATTTTAGCTGGGGTTTCCAAAGACCTGGAAATTATTTAAAGGGTACCTCTGGGGTAAAATAGTTGAGAAAGGCTGGTTCAGTCATACACTTTCTGTGTGTGTTTTACTTAAATGCTCAAATTTCAGGGTGCAATGTAGGGACACAAAGGATTGTAGATATTTACTAAAGAGCTACAGAGCAGAACCTAAAGAGTACAAGTCTAGAACAGTCAATATTTTAAAAACAAGAGATTATCTTTAAATCAACCAGCATTCCTTGGGTACATTTTGGACTATCTCTATCAGAGCTGCAACATTACTCATCTCTTTTATTTCAGGTATGACCTGCCAGGCCAAAAGCTCTTACTTGGAGAACGAAATTATCTGGGGTCACCGTTTCGAGCCCTGCATGACCCTGGAGAAGGGCGCCTTCCGTGTGGACTACAAACGCTTCCACAAGACCTTCGAGGTCCAGCTACCACGCTGCAGCGCCAAGGAGATGGAGGACATGAGGGATCTGGAGGGTTCAGAGTTCAGCTTCTACTGGGAGAATGGAGACTTCTACACGGGGCGCCGACACACCATGACAGATAGGGGGGATGAGGAGGAGGAGGAGAGGAGGACTCAAGGAGAGGGCTTATCAGATCGCACTAGGAGGCTGATTGGAAACATTGATGAAGAACGCAGCGCAGACTTCAATGGCAGCGACTACAACCTCTGAGCGTGATGGAAAAATGTGGACTCGGTATGCTGGAGGGTGTAGAAAGGACAGAAGAAATGTGGACTCAGTATGGTGGAAGGTGTAGGAAGGACACAAGAAATGTGGACTTAGTATGGTAGACGGTGTAGAAAGGACACAAGAAATGTGGACTCAGTATGGTGGAGGGTGGAGGGTGTAGGAAGGACACAAGCTGAAGGCCAACTCAAGCCAGCGCTGGGATTTCAGTTTAGTGTGGTTGTTGACTAGTTCAACTGTAGGCTGACTTCTTAGATAGACGGAGGACTCCCGAAATTCTTTTTTCTACCAGACAAAAGTCAAACTCGTGAAGAGTTTTCCCACATACTGAACTAATATTTAAGGTCTCCAACGTGATCCCATTATTCTGGGCTTGTGGAATGACTGGAGACTAAAACTTTTTCAAGGCAGGGGTCTCACCGCCAGAGACAGGAGCCGCTGTTGCGTCACATATGGCGACCCATCACATTTGGCTGCCCGCTGGAGTGCGCATGCACGACGCCGCCATATGCGTTCCAACACTACCCCTACCCACCTCCCAGTACCGCCCCTTTTAGACAATACAGAACCAAGTATCATTTTGTTGTGCCAAGTAATTTGTATGGAATTTGGTTTCCCCTTCAGCCAGCAACAATAGATACCCCTAACAATGTACCACCCACAACAAAATTCCCCCCCCCCCCCCAACAACAATAGACTCCCGGCAGCATCAACAGATCTCCGCACAGCCAGCATTAATAGACTCTCTGGCAGCCATCAACAATAGACCCCTCCGGGCCCTCCCCCAACAGTAGATCTCCTTCAGCAACAATAGACCCCCTGCAAAAATAGATCCCCTCCAGCTAGAATAGATCCGCCAGCAGTGAGCATCAATACCCTGCAGCACACCCCAGCACCCCTTGACATTACATACAGTCAGTCCAGGAGGTGCCGGAACTGCGTTCCCCCACGTTCCCGCTGAAAAAAAAGCCCTGTAAATAAGTGTAAAATGTAAAACTCCGGGGGGTGTACAAAGATGTCCGCTTGTCCCCCTTCTCACTGTATCCTTAGTGTGGAGGAATGTGGAGTGTAGCAAGATGGCGGGTGTTTCATCACATTCGGCTACCCATCACGGTTTTAGTGTGCCGTTTTGTTGTAAAAAAGTTGAACGCATATGCTGGCGTCGCGCATCCGCACTCCAGCGGGCAGCCAAAATGTGATGGGTCGCCATATGTGACGAAACACCACCACATCAGGGGATCCACCATTCGAGTGACCACCCAAAACTGAAGTTTTAGCATTGGTTGGAGTTTTTGGAGTGCATGTTAAAGCCAAAACTTGTCAGAACCCCCTGCCAGGTTTTTATTGCTATGTCCCTGCTGGGGAGAACTCGCTTTCTCTTTTTGTCCCATGATGACCACTGTCGCTGAAAGTGATGGGAAATCCAAAAATTTTTGAGTTTTCCCTGGAACAGGACAAGAGGGGAATTTGTCCAAAGGGGACATACAGTCTGTTCCTGTGACAACTAAGAGGGGGGTTTCCCTCACTTTGGAGGGATTTCTCTTTACTCCCCATCATTCTCTGTGACAGGAAGTGAATGGACATTGTCCAGAACCAACAGACAAAAAAAACTTGGATCCTTTGCCAATCCCCACTCTATCCAGTTTTGGCTTCACATACATCCTAAAGCAGGTCTTCCGTGGCAAGTAGAAGGTCCACTTTTTTGCCAGCCCCCAACACAAGTAGCTTGAATACAAAACGTTTGATTCCCCCCCCTCCCAAAAAATGAACACTTACCTACCTTTGCTTGGCTTCCAGAAGGCATGGGTGTAGTCCTCATAAGCTTGATACCCTGCGAGAATGCCCTTGCAATAGGCTAGTTTAGTGGTCTCCAAAGTGTGGCCCAGGGGCCCAGATGCTTTTCTTTATCTGACCCTTGGAGCATTATTCCTCCCACTGATACCAACAATGTGGACATCATTTTTGGCACTGACGCCAATAAGGAAGGACTATTCCTCCCACTGACACAAATGATGGGGCACTATTCCTCCCACTGACACAAATGATGGGGCACTATTCCTCCCACTGACACAAATGATGGGGCACTATTCCTCCCACTGACACAAATGATGGGGCACTATTCCTCCCACTGATACCAATGATGGGGCACTATTCCTCCCACTGACACCAATGATGGGGCACTATTCCTCCCACTGATACCAATGATGGGGCACTATTCCTCCCACTGATACCAAGGATGGGGCACTATTCCTCCCACTGATACCAATGATGGGACACTATTCCTCCCACTGATACCAATGATGGGGCACTATTCATCCCACTGACACAAATGATGGGGCACTATTCCTCCCACTGATACCAATGATGGGACACTATTCCTCCCACTGATACCAATGATGGGGCACTATTCCTCCCACTGATACCAATGATGGGACACTATTCCTCCCACTGACACCAATGATGGGACACTATTCCTCCCACTGATACCAATGATGGGGCACTATTCCTCCCACTGACACCAATGATGGGACACTATTCCTCCCACTGATACCAATGATGGGACACTATTCCTCCCACTGATACCAATGATGGGACACTATTCCTCCCACTGATACCAATGATGGGGCACTATTCCTCCCACTGATACCAATGATGGGGCACTATTCCTCCCACTGACACAAATGATGGGGCACTATTCCTCCCACTGACACAAATGATGGGGCACTATTCCTCCCACTGACACCAATGATGGGACACTATTCCTCCCACTGATACCAATGATGGGGCACTATTCCTCCCACTGATACCAATGATGGGACACTATTCCTTCCACTGACACCAATGATGGGACACTATTCCTCCCACTGATACCAATGATGGGGCACTATTCCTCCCACTGACACCAATGATGGGGCACTATTCCTCCCACTGACACCAATGATGGGGCACTATTCCTCCCACTGATACCAATGATGGGGCACTATTCCTCCCACTGATACCAAGGATGGGGCACTATTCCTCCCACTGATACCAATGATGGGACACTATTCCTCCCACTGATACCAATGATGGGGCACTATTCATCCCACTGACACAAATGATGGGGCACTATTCCTCCCACTGATACCAATGATGGGACACTATTCCTCCCACTGATACCAATGATGGGGCACTATTCCTCCCACTGACACCAATGATGGGGCACTATTCCTCCCACTGATACCAATGATGGGGCACTATTCATCCCACTGATACCAATGATGGGAAACTATTGCTTCTACTGACACCAGGGATGGGGAACTATTTATCCCACTGCGAGAGAAAGAAAAGGAGTGACCCCATTGGACCCAACCGAGATGTATCATAGACATGCCTCCATCCCTATATATATATATATATATATATATATATATATATATATATATATATATAGAAAAAGAAGAAGGGTTTGGGACTTTATATGAGGCATCTATATGTGGGTAATAGAAATGACGGTTATCTAGTTGTACATAGGCTACATGTCATAGGTCCCTTTGGGAGCATGCATGTAGCCATGGGATAATTAATAAATCCAATCAATTAAATGCAACCAATGAAAACATTATACAATATGCTATATATTGTGTCGTATAGATAATATACGATACATGATATCCACAGGAATGAATATAATCAAATAATAATAATCATAACAAATTTAATGTCATTGAAACACATGATTGGTACAAGCAGAAGCACTTAATGAATTAATTTGATACATATACAGGTCCGTCCAATAAATTATAATCATCATAATAAATATAAATATTTAATAAAATTGTAAGAATTCATGATATGAGAACAAGCGTCAAGTTTTGACTCTAGGATGCCAGGCCAAGCGTTTCATGGCATTACCAGCCATTCATCAGGAGTAGGGATGCATAGATTTAGGCTAGAAGGTAAGATCTGGATGATGTCACCTGCTCCTCCTGGAGGATGGGGGTTAAGGTATGTATTATTTTTATTTTTTTTAATAAGAGTGGCTTTTGAAAACCAGCAGTGTTGGGTAGGGTGGCAAAAAAGCGGACCGTCTATTAGCCATGGAAGGTCCACTTCAACCATCTATGGAGGAACTCCAAGTCCCCGCATGTCCTGCCGGCCTCCGACGAGAAGGACTTGCAGTTCCTCCGCAGGTTGAGAATGACCCAGGAGGTCAACAAGTGTAAATATTAATAAGATGAGATGCATTTTGTACGGACTGTCAGTACATTTGTGGACTCTTGGGAACACTAATAGGCAGGCAGTAACCAGACGGAGACTCCGCTCAGATAACATTAAAGTCATCCTTTTAGTAACTTTACAACTTTGCATTAATAAACTCCTGACATGTCACAATATACAGCAAATGTCTCATTTTTCAGAAAAGCTTCACCTTTTATCATTGGGCTCCAGTCCTAGGCTGGGATGATGCCCTCAGTCTGCTGCAGGCAGGAGGAAGCATTTCCTCAGTCTCTTCTCCTCCAGATTGCACATTGCAACTTTGTATCAAGTCACAAAAGGGGGGGGGGGGTAATTTACTAAAACTGGAGAGTGCAAGATCTGATGCAGCTCTGCATAGAAACCGATAAGCTCCCAGAGTTGTGTGGTCAAAGCTTATTTGAACAAGCTGAAGTTAGAAGCTGATTGGTTTCTATGCACAGCTGCACCAGATTTTGCACTCTTCATTTTCTTGGCACACTTTGGGCCCCTTAAGCCCTGTACACACGGTCGGACTTTTGGCCAACAAACTTCATTTTGAGCAAGTTGGACCAACAATCCGACCATGTGTATGCTCCATCGGACAAACTTTTTTTCGTTTGGTTTTGTTTTCATCGGACAAAAGTTGGGTCTGCAAACGGACAAACTTTTGGCCAACAAAAGTCCGATGGAGCAAAGTCCTACCGTGTGTACAGAAAACCATCGGACTTTTGTCCGATGGACAAAACAAATAATGTTAAAATCAACCAACAATAGCAGAAGTTGACCAAAGGGTGGCGGTAAAGAGCAGAAAAGAGCAGAAAAACCACGTGATGTTGGAAGAAGTTTTGGGAAAGTTTGCAGAAAAGTCCTGTGGTGTGTATGCTATGGGTGTGCCCGGCCAACTCCGTTCGGACAAAAATCCACGGAAAAGTCAGATGGAAGTCCGACCGTGTGTACGAGGCTTTAGTACCAATTGGGCATGGTTTAAACACCACGACCTACCTGAGTATTGTTGCTGACCATGTCCATCCCTTTATGACTACAGTGCCCCCATCTTCTGATGGCTCCTTCCAGCAGGATAATGCACCATGTCACAAAGCTCCAATCATCTCACCACTGGACAATGAGGTCACTGTCCTCCAATGGCCTCCACACTCACCACATCTCATCCAATAGAGCGCCTTTGGGATGTGGTGAAACGGGAGATTGGCATCATGGATGTGCAGCCGAGAAATCTGCAGCAACTGCGTGATGTTATCATGTGACTAAGGAGCAAAATCTCTGAGGAACGTTTCCAACACCTTGTTGTATCTCTGCCACCAAGAATGAAGGCAAAGGGTTTCTTGTGAAAAAAAAGAATGAAGGCAAAGGGGGGTCCAAACCCAGTACTAGCAGGGTGTACCTAATAAAGTGGCCGGTGAGTGTACAATATATATATATATCCACTTGTCCCCCGCCCACTGTCAATAGACGGCGGGCGGAGGACACTCTCGTTCTGGGAGGACGTCATATGACGTCCTCCCTTTAAAACGAGCTAGGAGGCGCGCGCGCCTGCCGCGTTCACAAGGCCCCGGTGCGCGTGCCCGGCGGCCGCGATTGCCCGGGAAACGAGCAGGAAAGTGGATCTCTGTGTGTAAACACAGAGATCCACGTCCTGTGAGGGAGAGGGGACCGATGGTGTGTCCCTTGTACATAGGGACAACCATCGGTCACCTCCCCCAGTCAGTCCCCTCCCCCCCCACAGTAAGAACACTTTGAGGGAACATATTTAACCCCTTCCCGCCCCCTAGTGGTTAACCCCTTCCCTGCCAATCACATTTATACAGTAATCAATGCATTTTTATAGCAGGGATCGCTGTATAAATGTGAATGGTCCCAAAAATGTGTCAAAAGTGTCCGATGTGTCCGCCGCAATATCGCAGTCACAATAAAAAATCGCAGATCGCCGCCATTACTAATAAAAAAAATAAAAATAAAAAATGCTATAAATCTATCCCCTATTTTGTAGACGCTATAACTTTTGCGCAAACCAATCAATACGCGCTTATTGCGATTTTTTTTTTTTTTTACCAAAAATATGTAGAAGAATACGTATCGGCCTAAACTGAGGAAAATTTTATTTAAAAAAAAAAATGGGTATTTATTATAGCAAAAAGTAAAAAATAGTGGTTTTTTTTCCAAACTGGACGCTCTTCTTTTGTTTATAGCGCAAAAAATAAAAACCGCAGAGGTGATCAAATACCACCAAAAGAAAGCTCTATTTGTGGGAAAAAAAGGACGCAAATTTCGTTTGGGAGCCACGTCGCACGACCGCGCAATTGTCATTCAAAGTGTGACAGCGCTGAAAGCTGAAAAATGGCTTGGGCAGGAAGGGGGTTTTCGTGCACAGTAGAGAAGTGGATATACACACACGTGTAGCGATACCTCCAACTAAGGAGGCCGCAGAATTAGATTTGGGCCCTGAGTGCAGCTCCGCCAACCCCCGGCAATAGGTTCTACCCCCCTCTGGCACAGCTAGTACTAACAATCAATGATATATCCTATGCAATATAATAACTAAGCAAGGACACAGTAATGAATTGTAATAGGTAAAGTGTTTTACTTATTTTCTCAATATGGATAAAGGGGGGTAACAGTAATCACAGTTCAAGATAATCACTCCTAAGGGCAGCGTCCTGCCACTCTAACACACTATGTAGTAACACACGCTACAGGTGCGCCATACGGGCGACCGTTAACTAAGTGCCCTATGGCGCAGTAATCAAACACGCTAGAATCCCCACCAGGCCTGGTTCTAATATTTAACTTAGTCCTTCTTTCTTCACCGGCAGGTCTGTAATGGTGGTGCACGTTAAACAGAGTATAACTTTGTAATCCAAGGGGTATAGAACTTGGTTAAATAAAGCCGCAGGCTCAGTTCTGACAAGGCTCTTCAATAGGGGTATCAAAATAACTTGTAGGCCACGGCAGTCTATAGGCCTATATGCAGTAACAGTATCTTAGCTGGGCTTATGCCCTCTCACCCGCCGGACTACGGATCCAGTCCGGGAAACCTCCACCGGCCGTGTCACACACACTCGATCTCTCCAACCATCGGGTCCCCGATCCAACCAGGCTGTAGCGCACAAAGTCAGATGCCACCCAGGCTCGCAGAGGGGGGGTGGAAGGCTCTTTGGTGCTGAGCAAGGCCTCAGGCTTCAGGCCTTGCACTCCGACACATCCGCACAGGAGGATCCGTCTGTGAAGTCTCGTGTCCCAAAGAGAGCGAGCCCGGCCTCGCCTCCTCCTTTTATAACCCCTCCCATGAGTCTCTGCGGTGGAACATCTGAAGAATGGGGTTATGGGTGATGTCGTTTCTTCCCATTATAGGGGAACACCCCGCTACACACTCCCCCCACTTAAACTCTTTGGTCCCCAAAGATAAATTTTAACAACAACTATATATAACACTGGACAATTCTGAAAACGATGTTGGGATAGGGGATTCCCACCATAACTGAGGGGTAGAATTCCCTTGCCCACAGGTCACATTATCATGGGTGGCCTGCCTAACTGTGCCAGAGAGTGAGCTGGGGTTGCCCTCCACCAAATGGACAGTGGAGGGATCCGGAATCTCAGCATTTCTCCTAGCAGTGACTACAGAGTCTTCCGAACTGTTCCCCATCTGAGGGTAGGTCAGCTTCTTAGGAGGTCGAATGACTCTTCGAGCCCTTTGCTCTCCTGGAATCTCTGGCTCTGGCGCCACAGGCTCCTCTTCCTCGGAGCAACTATCATGGGTATCTTCCCAGAAATCTGCTGAAGGACTAAAGGGGATGAACTCTGTAGCCTCTGGGTTCAGTGTTTCATCTGTGGTATCTTGGGTGACTGGAAGATCTATGATAGAAGTTCCTGGAGTTGGGGAAGGCCACAGCCAATCAAGTTCTCCCTCCTCATCTCCACTAAGTTGGGAGGCTTCTCCATTTTCAGCTCGGGAGATCTGTGTGTCACTGAGTGTTCGGCCTAGGAGTATCCAAGATAGAGGCCGGTTCAGGGGAGTCTCCCACGGGAGGTATTCTAACTGCCTCCGCAAGTGGGAGCAGGTGGTTTCGATGCCATGTCTTCAGTGGGCCTACCTTTCCCTCTGGCTTCACCTTGTAGACAGGTAGGCCCGGCAACTTCCTGCAGATGATATAGGGTTCAGATCTCCATCTGTCTGCAAGTTTGTGCTTTCCGGGGACTCCCAGATTGCGCAACAGTACTCGATCCCCGGGCTGTAGGTCTTGTACCCGGACCTTCAAGTCGAAATTTATTTTATTCCGAGCTCCCCTTTGATCTGAGGCCGCTTGAGCTTGTTCATAGGCTACTTTCAGGCTGTGTCTGAGCCTGTCCACATATCCTTTGTGGGATGTGGCCGAGGAATGGACCAGTGAGGTGCCAAAAGCCAAGTCCACCGGTAGTCTCGCTTCTCTCCCAAACATGAGTCGATATGGGGAGTAGCCTGTAGCATCACTGATGGTGCAGTTGTAAGCATGTACTATGGCTGCTATGTGTTGGCTCCAATGTTGCTTTTTCTCGCTTTCCAGAGTCCCCAACATGTTGAGCAAGGTTCGGTTGAACCTTTCCGGCTGAGCATCTCCCTGAGGATGGTAAGGTGTAGTTCGAGTCTTCTTAATTCCCAAAGAATCCAAGAGCTTCCGGATCAGCTTACTCTCGAAGTCCCTCCCTTGGTCTGAATGGAGTCTCTGTGGCAGCCCATAATGGACAAAGTACTTCTCCATAAGTACCTTGGCCACGGTGGAGGCCTTCTGGTCTTTGGTGGGGAAAGCCTGGGCATACCGGGTTAAATGATCAGTTATCACCAGAACATTTCCTAGTCCACTCAGGTCGGGTTCGAGGCAGAGAAAGTCAATGCACACCAGGTCCATGGGCCCTTGGCTCTGTAGATGGCCCATTGGGGCAGCTTGATGGGGCAAAGTCTTCCTCTGGATGCATCGCGCACATGAGTGGCAGTACTCCTCTACCTCTGCCCTCATGCAGGGCCAATAGAACCGACTTCTGACAAGTTGAAAGGTCCTTTCAGCCCCTAGTTGGCCATGATTGTCATGCAGAGCAATCAGAACAGTCTCCCGATGTTTCTCTGGGAGGAACAGCTGCCACTTATCTTCTGAGTCATCAGAGGGGCCCCTTCGGTAGACCACTCCCTGATGTAACTGCAACCTATCCCACTCCTTCCTCAGCAGGCAAGCTTCTTTTGAAGGTTGACGCATGAGTCTGTTTGGATCCTGATTCTCCAAGGCCTCCAGGACCAATCTCCCCATGGGGTCTTCCAATTGGTCACACCTCAATTCCTTCTTGGACAGTCTTGGTAGGTTGTCCTCTTCCAATTGAGCTACTCCACAGTAGTGTTTGGGGACTCCCACCGTGGTAACTCCTATTTCCTCTGCTCTGGAGCCTCCTCGGGCTTGGAATTCAGGTCCTTGACAAAGGGCCCGCACCCCGTCCGGTGCCACTTGGGTCCAATCTTCTATTTCAATGGTGGGGGAATGAGATCTCCTGGACAGAGCGTCTGCGTCTCGATTTCCCACTCCTGGTCTATACTTAAGGCTGAAGTTGAATCCAGACAGTGCGGCCAGCCACCTGTGTCCAGTGGCGTCCAGCTTGGCCGTGGTGAACAGGTAGGTAAGGGGGTTGTTGTCGGTCTTCACAGTGAACTCCGCTCCATACAGGTAGTCTTTGAGCTTGTCTACTACCGCCCACTTGAGGGCCAGGAACTCCAGCTTGTGAGTGGGGTAGTTCTTCTCAGAGGGGGTCAGGCTCCTACTCACATAGGCAATGGGCCGCAATTGCCCCTCGTGTTCTTGGTAAAGTACTCCTCCCAGACCGTCATGACTAGCATCCACGTGCAGTTCATAGGGTTTGGTTGGGTCTGCGTAAGCCAAGACGGGTGCAGTGGTCAGGCTCCTCTTCAATACCTGGAAAGCCTCTTCACACTTCTGATTCCACTGATCTCTGATGGACTCTCCTGGCCTCCTGGGCCCCGAGCCATCCTCTTCTCCTTCAGTCTTGAGCAACTCATTCAATGGTCTAGCAATTCGGGCAAATCCCTCCACAAACCTCCTGTAGTAGGAGCAGAAGCCCAAGAAGGATCTGAGTTCTGTTACTGTGGTGGGCCGTGGCCAGGAGGTAACTGCCTCCAATTTCTCAGGGTCTGTGGCCACCCCTTCTTCAGACACTATGTGCCCCAGATAGTTCACAGAAGACTGGTAGAACCGACACTTCTCAGGCGAAAGCTTAAGTCCTTCCTCACTGAGTCTTCTCAACACTTTTTCCAGCCTCTCTTCATGTTCCTCCAAGGTTCTCCCAAAGACAATGACATCGTCCAGGTATACAAGGACTTCGATCAGGTTCATGTCTCCTACTGTCTTCTCCATGAGACGTTGGAAAGTAGCTGGGGCTCCAGACAGACCTTGGGGCATCCGGTCGAATTCAAAGAACCCCACTGGGGTTATGAAAGCTGTCTTCTCCTTGTCTGCTGGGTGCATCGGAATCTGATAGTACCCACTCTTGAGATCCATAACGCTGAACCATTTGGCTCCAGACAAGCTCTGTAGGGCATCCTCTATCCTCGGAGTGGTGTATTGGTCAGGTATGGTTCTCCTGTTGAGAGTCCTGTAGTCGATACAGAGCCTCAATGATCCATTCTTCTTTTGGACCACCACTATGGGAGAAGCATAGGGGCTTCTGGACTCCCGTATCACACCAGTCCTCTTGAGTTCTGCAAGTTGTTCCCTCAGATCCTCCAGATCTGCTACCGGGACCCGCCTGACCCTCTCGCGGAAGGGCTTATCTTCCTGGAGGCGGATCCGATGGGTGGCACTCCTTGCACACCCCACATCAAACTCATCCTTAGAGAAGATCTTCTCCCATCTATTCAACTGGGCCTTGGCTCTCTCTTTCCAAGCCCTGGACATATTCGGGTTTTCCATGGACAGCTTCTCCCAAACATCCCCTCCTCCACCTGTCCTCTTCACTTCTGACAGGGTAACAGGGGCCGCCGGGCTCACCTGGCCTAGCAGCATTCTGGCTGGGATTTCCATGGGGTCTTTGGTAGTATTCCTAACACTCAATGGAACTCTATAATGGGCCTTCTTCAGGACCTTCAGCGGAATCACTTCCGGTATCACCTCCAGGCCTGAGGACTCACCCCTTAGGTCTGACTCCAGCATGACAAAGGGACCAGGCTGCTCCCAAGTAAGCTTCACAGTGGCCCTGAGACAGGTTACTTCGCCGGGCTGCAACACTACCCCTTCTCTTCCAAGTCTCCACACCTTCCCTATCCCCTCTCCAGGGGTCTCCCGCTCTTGGACCAGCCGTTGGTAGGCTGTCTTCAGCATGGGATGGATCTTGGTAGCTGCTTGTCTTTCTTCTGTCACGAGAGGGGTCAGGAGTCTTCGGACCAGGTCCGTGTTCGTCCCTATTATAAGGGAATTCTTGTTGGCTCCAGGCGACCTAGGGCACACAACTGCCAGGGTGTCAAACACTTCGGCCTTCCCAGCCACGGATGGGTCAAAGGTCATTTTGATGGGAAGGTAGCCGTCGTAAGGGAAACTCTGGGTTCCAATTCCCCATATTTCCAGCTCTTCTATCTTCTGGATGGGCAGATGACTCAGGTGCCTGTCGTAGAAGTCCCGGTATAGTAGGGTCACTTGTGCCCCGGTATCCAGGAGGCCCCTGGTGTAGACTCCCTCCACTTGAATGGGCACTATAGGGGATGGGCCTACCAGCTTCTCTGGATATGGTCCGGCAGGAGCCGCCTTCTTCAGACCTTTTCCCTTTGGACTCTCTCTTGACCTATTCCCTTTGGACTTGAACCTTTCTTGAGCCTGGTATGCACTGACTTCCCTCCTTTTAATGGGTGTAGGAACCCGCTGAGGGGTACTATTATTTTTCTTGGGTGGGCACCCCCTTTGGGGAGTGCTGTGCCTCTTCTGAGGGGTCTCCCCCCTTCCTCCTGGAGTATAGCTTTGTTGAGGGGTATTGCGTTTCCCCTTTGGTGTTCTATCTCTCTTTTTGTTTTTCTTCGCATTCAGCTTGGAGTTTACTGAAGATGATGGGCACCCGGTTGACTCCTTCACCGGGGCCCTCTGGAGTTTCCCGCCGGCTTGCGGTTGTCTGGTCTCTTCTTCTTCGGACTAGAACATGTGGCTGCAATGTGGCCAACTCCCCCACAGTTGAAGCAGACTATATCTCCCCATTCTTGTAAAGGTTCGGGTGCTGAGGCAATCGGGAACAATTCCTTCCTTGGACTTTCTTTCTTCTTGGGACACTCTGTGTCTTTTGCTATCAGAGAGGTCAATATCTCTAACACCTTGGACATCTGAGTTTTTAGGGTGTCTATCTCCGCCTCTCTTTCAGGGGTCATTACTGGATTGACCAGCACCTGTGCGGGTACAACACTTGTCTTATCCTTCTGCTGGTCCTGTTGCAGCGCCTCCTCATCTCTGATGATTTTTATTAAATCAGCATAAGTCAGCAACATTCCTCCTCCCAAGGTTTTCAGGTGCAGCCAGACTGGATCGGAGCGTAGCGCTCCCTTTAAGACTTGCTTCATTCTTGCCGCATCGGCATCTTGGGGCTTCATCCCTTCCTTTAACACAATCTTGCACAGCAGCCTGTTTAGCCTTCTGACATACTCGGAAAGTTTCTCCTCCGGTTTTTGGAAAGTGTGTTCAAACTGGTAGACCATCTCTGTCACCTTGTCTAATTGACCAAACTCTTCCTGCAGCATAGCTAGACAGTCCTGCGCCGTGCACCCTGCATTCCCAAACCGGAAACTTTTCACTGCTTCTGCTGCTGCACCTTTAAGACTTTCTAACACTCGCTGCCTCTTCTGTGCTTCAGGCACCTCCCATGCCGCCACCGCCTGTAATGCCTGCTCCACCCTGGTATCAAAATCTTCTTCCCCTGCCGGGACAGGGAGCTTCCCTGAGAATATTTTTAGTCTCCGGTAGCTAGTTTCCACATGCACCGTACTTGTCTTCTGACATTTGGCTAGCAAATCCCCTATTGCATTTATCAGTTCTGGTGATATAGCAGTGGCCGGTGCAGGTGCCACCGGGGGTGTCGCCCTGTCTTCTCTTTCAGGTGGAGTTCGGGCCGCAGCCTGTGGCGATCCCGTAGGGGATGGTTCCCTTTCTACAGTTATTGCGTGCGCCAGCCTAAATGTTCTGTTGTCTGGCGTCCACAGACACTTGTGCTTACAGGCCTCTGGCATCCCGTCCCAATATTCCACTAATGCGTATTGATATGAGATGTCTGGGTCTGTCTTTATGTCTATCACCCACGGTGTGTGATCTGGGGACACTGAACTCATTAGTTCCTCTACCGTCTCACTCGACCATTTCTCCCCAGGGAGGCTAATGGCTATCGACTGTTTTGGCTCTGTATTAGCGGCTTTGCACCACTCTTCTACCGCTCTTGGATCCATGGGGTCCATGCCGGCACTTCTGGCGTTCGCTTGCTGCATCAGGATCCCGGACGAGAACCCCCACGTGTAGCGATACCTCCAACTAAGGAGGCCGCAGAATTAGATTTGGGCCCTGAGTGCAGCTCCGCCAACCCCCGGCAATAGGCTCTACCCCCTTCTGGCACAGCTAGTATTAACAATCAATGATATATCCTATGCAATATAATAACTAAGCAAGGACACAGTAATGAATTGTAATAGGTAAAGTGTTTTACTTATTTTCTCAATATGGATAAAGGGGGTAACAGTAATCACAGTTCAAGATAATCACTCCTAAGGGCAGCGTCCTGCCACTCTAACACACTATGTAGTAACACACGTTACAGGTGCGCCATACGGGCGACCGTTAACTAAGTGCCCTATGGCGCAGTAATCAAACACGCTAGAATCCCCACCAGGCCTGGTTCTAATATTTAACTTAGTCCTTCTTTCTTCACCGGCAAGTCTGTAATGGTGGTGCACTTCAAACAGAGTATAACTTTGTAATCCAAGGGGTATAGAACTTGGTTAAATAAAGCCGCAGGCTCAGTTCTGACAAGGCTCTTCAATAGGGGTATCAAAATAACTTGTAGGCCACGGCAGTCTATAGGCCTATATGCAGTAACAGTATCTTAGCTGGGCTTATGCCCTCTCACCCGCCGGACTACGGATCCAGTCCGGGAAACCTCCACCGGCCGTGTCACACACACTCGATCTCTCCAACCATCGGGTCCCCGATCCAACCAGGCTGTAGCGCACAAAGTCAGATGCCACCCAGGCTCGCAGAGGGGGGAGTGGAAGGCTCTTTGGTGCTGAGCAAGGCCTCAGGCTTCAGGCCTTGCACTCCGACACATCCGCACAGGAGGATCCGTCTGTGAAGTCTCGTGTCCCAAAGAGAGCGAGCCCGGCCCCGCCTCCTCCTTTTATAACCCCTCCCATGAGTCTCTGCGGTGGAACATCTGAAGAATGGGGTTATGGGTGATGTCGTTTCTTCCCATTATAGGGGAACACCCCGCTACACACACATACATATATGTTAAAGACAGATGAATATTATTATAAAAATACGATACAGTGTGTGTATATATAGATATATATATATATATCTATATATATATAAAATAACAGAAATATAATAAAAAATATGCAACTCTCAAACAAAAATGGATTATTACTAATAATAAGTTAAAAAAATGACACAATAAAAAAAGATAATATATGAATATAATAACGATGTGAAACAAACTCTTGTTGTATGACATGTATTACTGAGGACAGTAGCAGTGATAATACTGCCAGTATGCTTTGTTCTGGCAGTACTCCCAAAGCTCCCCGCCATCTTGGTGCTCTCACAGACATTTCCTGTTCCTGCCTACAGCACTTCCGGACAACACTCGCTCCACCCTCTCCCTCTCCATTAAGGCTGCGCCGGAAGGAGGAAAGGCGCATGCGCAAGGGGCCGGCAGCGCCCAGTGACTACATTTCCCATCACCCTCCCCGGGCTTCTCCCGGACTAGAACACCGGGCGGTGGAAGAGAGAAGAGAGCGAGGTGAGAGGAGCTTCCTTCCTTCCCCCGGCTTGTTATCATTATTAGTGTTATGATGATGTGGGGAGGGAGGACGGCTGTCTGTATACTATTATGGGTGGGAGAGGCCCTGGTGGGCGCACTACAACTCCCAGCAGTCCCTCTCAGGTCTCTGGGCACACACAGGCCGGAGTTGTGGTGTCTTTGAACACTTTTTTTCACAAGGACGACCGAACGGATGGCGGTGACCGACCGAAACCTCGGAGCGCCATGTTGGCCCCCATAAAGTGCTGTTTCCATGGTTACGCTGTAATATGCTCAGAGCGCAGGATACAGGAAGTAGGTTACCGTCTACCTACAGACAAAACGTGGGAGGCCGAGACCCTCTGTCCAATTTTATTACCGTCTGTGTCCCCACGGGGGAGATTCACTATCACTTTCTGTTCAGGTGACACTACAGGAAGTGCGAGAACCCTACCTCCTAGTGCTTACTAAATAGAGGATTTCACCTCACTTCCTATTTAGGTGACACGACAGGAAGTAAGAGGAAAACCCTTCTAGTGTTTACTAAAAATGGAGGCTTTCACCTCACTTCCTGTTCAGGTGACATGGCAGGAAGTGAGAGGAAATTGCCTGTTGGTGTTTACCAGAATAAGTCCCCTTATTTGTGGATTTTCCCTCAATTTCTGTCCAGGTGGCACATCAGGAAGTCAGCAGAGTCCTCCTGTCAGTGCTTATCAGAATAGTGTCCCCCCATTTCTGGGTTTTTCCTCACTTCCTGTCCAGGTGGCACATCAGGAAGTCAGCAGAGCCCTCCTGTTAGTGTTTACCAGAAGAGTGTCCCCATTGGAGGATTTTCCCCTACTTCCTGTCCAGGTGGTACATCAGGAAGTGAGAAGAACTCCCCTCTTTAGTTTTTACCAGAAAAGTGTCCCCATAGGTAGATTTCCCCTTCCTGTTCAGGAAACACGACAGGAAGTGAGAAGAACCCCCCCCCCCCCCATTCTTTAGTGTTTACCAGAATAGTGTCCCCATTGGACAATTTCCCCTCACTTCCTGTCTAGGTGACACAACAGGAAGTGAGAGGAAATCCCCTCTTAATTATTACCAGAATAAGCATGCTGATTGGACAATTTCCCCTCACTTCCTGTCTAGGTAACCTATCAGGAAATGAGAATAACTCCCCTATTAGTGGTTTACCAGAAGAGTGTCCCCATTGGAGGAATGCCTCACACTTCCTGTCCAGGGGGCACATCAGGAAGTGAGAAGAACTCCCCTCTTAGGGCTTATTCACACCTCAGCGTTTTGTAGCTTGAAGCTCTAAAAAATCGGAGGAGAGAAGAAAAAATTAATTATTCTCTATGGAGACGGTTCACCTCTCCACTACAAGCCGCCTGAAGATCAAAACATGTTCTGGACCTCGAATCGGGCGGATTTGAGCGTTTTTTTTTTGGCGTGTTTTTGTTCTCGTTAAAATTAATTGAAATGGCGCCATTTGCTACTTTTTGTGCAATTTTATGCTTAACCGCTTCCCGCCGGGCCTATAGCAGAATGACGGCCTCCGTTATCCTGACTGGACGTCATACGTGGGGGGGAGCGCATCGCGGCGATCGGTGGTGCGGCGTGTCAGTCTGAAACACACCGCTACACCGATCTCGGTAAAGAGCCTCCGACGGAAGCTCTTTACCACATGATCAGCCGTGTCCAATCACGGCTGATTACGATGTAAACAGGAAGAGCCGTTGATCGGGTTTTCCTCACTCACATCTGACAGACACGACACGCTTATTGTTTTAGCGCAGCCCCCCCCCCCCTGCGGATGCCCGCACTGGACCACCAGGGAAGCCGCCAACATGTGGATGGCCACCAGGGATGCCATGCACATGTCCAATATATGCCACATATGGGCACTGACTGGCACCATTCATACATAATGCCACCCATCAGTGTCAATCAGTGCCGTCTTATCAGTACCCGTCATTGAAGGAAAAAACTTGCTTAGTTACAAACTTTTATAACAGAAACAAAGAAACTTCTTTTTTAAATTTTTAAATTTTTTTATTTTGGTCTTTTTTTTTATTTGTTGCGCAAAAAATTAAAAAAACAGCAGTGATCAATTGCCACCAAAAGAAAGCTCTATTTGTGGGAACAAACTGATAAAAAATTTTTGTTTGGGTACAGCGTTGCATGACCGCGCAATTGTCATTCAAAGTGCAACAGCGCTGAAAGCTGAAAATTGGCCTGGGCAGGAAGGGGGTGAAAGTGCCCTGTATTGAAATATATACAAAATTTGAAACTTCGTCTTATTGGGTGTCTGTTTTAGTTTTGTGAGGTGTCCCCCATACCCTGAGCCACAAGTTCACCAGCGCCTACCCGGTATCTGTCCTGAGGAAGCTAACATTTAAGTGAAACGTGTCAACAAGCAAATTCTTGGAGGCATTGCTGGATCACCAAATGTCTTTTGCACTTTGATATATTACCAAACTAATCCTTGTACCTTAGATCCAGCCCTCTGTAACTGCATTATTGGATAACTGTGTCCATACAGGGGGTTGTTTGTATGGTTTTTTTTTTTTTGTTTGTTTTTTTTTTGTTTTTTTTACTGATTTTCCCTCTCATTATGTGCCCACAAAGTCCACCTATTTGACTTGTTCAATCCTTAACCACTTCAGCCCCGGACCATTTTGGCTGGTCAAAGACCGGGCCACTTTTTGCGATTCGGCACTGCGTCGCTTTAACTGACAATTGCACGGTCGTGCGACGTGGCCCCCAAAACAAAATTGACGTCCTTTTTTTCCCCACAAATGGAGCTTTCTTTTGGTGGTATTTGATCACCTCTGCGGTTTTTATTTTTTGCGCTATAAACAAAAAAAAGGAGCGACAATTTTGAAAGAAATGCAATATTTTTTACTTTTTTTGCTATAATAAATATCCCCAAAAAATCGATAAAAAAACTTTTTTTTTTTTTCCTCCGTTTAGGTCGATACGTATTCTTCTACATATTTTTGGTAAAAAAAAACGTAAGAAGCGTTTATTGATTGGTTTGCGCAAAAGTTATAGCGTCTACAAAATAGGGGGTAGTTTTATGGCATTTTTATTAATATTTTTTTTGTTTTTTTTTAACTAGTAATGGTGCCGATCAGCGATTTTTATCGTGACTGCGACATTACGGCGGACACTTTTGACACCATTTTGGGACCATTGTCATTTATACAGCGATCAGTGCTATAAAAATGCGCTGATTACTGTAAAAATGACACTGGCAGGGAAGGGGTTAACCACTAGGTGGCGCTGCAGAGGTTAAGTGTGACCTAGTGGGTGATTCTTACTGTTAGGGGGCGTGGCTTGCTGTGACACGTCACTGATCGCTGTTCCCGATGAGAGGGAGCACCATCAGTGACAGTGTCAGCTATAGGCAGAACGTGCGCGACCACACGGCCGGCAATTTAAAGGGGATGTATATATACGCCCTTTTGCCTGTCTGTGCCAGCGTAAATCTGCGTGCGGCGATCGGCAAGCGGTTAAAGCGGAGCTCCACCCTAAAGTGGAACTTCCACTCATCGGAACCCTCCCCCTTTCAGGGGGGTACCGATACTTGTCTAAGACAGGTATTTTCACCCACTTCTGGGAGTCCTCTCTGCGGGAAATCTGCGGGTAGTATGTCACTTTCCGCAGAATACCCGTTGTGTTCTGGGAGACACTCGGCTCCCAGAACACAGGAGGACCAGTCAGAACGGCGCAGCACGACTTGCGCATGCGCCGTAGGGAACCTGGCAGTGAAGCCGCAAGGCTTCACTGCCAGGTTCCCTCACCGAGGATGGCGGTGGGGGCAGCAGAGTGACGAGCGATTGCTCATCTTCTGCTGCGGACGTCGCTGGACTCCAGGACAGGTAAGTGTCCTAAAATTAAAAGTCAGCAGCTGCAGTATTCGTAGCTGCTGGCTTTTAATATATTTTTTTCAGCGGAGCTCCGCTTTAAATATACATTTTGGATGTTGGCATGGTGACAAGGGTCTTCCCTTCCTAAAAATCCATTATAAATTAATAATATGTAATAATACTGTGAAGGGAAATACGTTTTTGACCCCCTTCACAAAACATGACTTGGTAGAGAAACCCTTGTTGGCAATCACAGAGGTCAGACGTTTCTTGGAGTTGGCCTCCAGGTTCGCACACATCTCAGGAGGGATTTTGTCCTCTGCAGATCCTCTGAGTCATTAAGGTTTCCAGGCTGATGTTTGGTAACACCAACCTTCAGCTCCCTCCACATGTTTTCTATGGGATTAAGGTCTGGAGACTGGCTAGGCCACTCCAGGACCTTAATGTGCTTCTTCTTGAGCCACTCCTTGTTGCCTTGGCGGTATGTTTTGGGTCATTGTCATGCTGGAAGACCCATCCATGACCCATTTTCAGTGTTCTGGCTGAGGGAAGAAGTTTCTCATCCAAGATTTGATGGTACATGGCCCCGTCCATCGTCCCTTTGATGCGGTGAAGTTGTCCTGTCCCCTTAGCAGAAAAACACCCCCAAAGCATAATGTTTCCAGCTCCATGTATGATGGTGGGGGGATGGTGTTCTCCGTGTAGGACGGTGGGGGGATGGTGTTCTCCGTGTAGGACGGTGAGGGGATGGTGTTCTCCGTGTAGGACGGTGAGGGGATGGTGTTCTCCGTGTAGGACGGTGAGGGGATGGTGTTCTCCGTGTAGGACGGTGAGGGGATGGTGTTCTCCGTGTAGGACGGTGAGGGGATGGTGTTCTCCGTGTAGGACGGTGAGGGGATGGTCCTCCCTCCCTCCTCCATCCTTCATCGATAAGATTCTCCCGTGTAGTTCTGGGTGATTCCTCACCGTTCTCCTGATCATTGAACCTCCACGAGGTGAGATCTTGTATGGACCACCCGGACAAAGAGAGATTGGCAATTATTTTGCGTTTCTTCCATTTGTGAATAATCCCCCCAACTGTTGTCACCCTCTCACCAAGCTGCTTGGCAATGGTCTTGTAGCCCATTCCAGCCTTGTGTAGATCTACAATCTTCTCCCTGACATCCTTGGACAGCTCTTTGGTCTTGGCCATGGTGGAGAGATTGGAATCTGATTGATTGCTTCTGTGAACAGGTGTCTTTCTCAAGTCGTCTTCCAGGACGGCACAAGGAGAGATGACTGGCTCCACCTGACAGGAAAAACAATCAATTCAAAGAGGTTAAAGCACCCGCCCCTCCCCGTGCTCCTCAGTTCTTGATTGTGTTTCCCCACAGCGAAACCGTTTATTTATTTTTTTCCACAGACTGAAGGCCTGGGGCTAGAAGTCCCTCCCCGGGAGCTGAGCCGCATGCCTGGGAAGCCTCTGGGCCTAGCAGGACTCTATTTGTCCGTCCTGGGGGTATCCCATTCCTTCTCAGGGAGGGCAGTTGAAGAGCCTCCCTGAGCACTGAAGCTCCCTAGGTGCGGGGCTGTACCCGGGACTTCAGGGGCCAGATATCCTCCTTCCTCCCTCCTACCTGTTTGGGTGTCCATCCTGGAGGGGGGGGGGGCTGGCAGGTTCCTCCGTCCGCTCGCGCGGTCTGTTTGCTTAGGGCGCCGCTCTATGCAGGTGCATAGCATTGCGGCGCCATTTTCCCGGCGTCTAGGACATTCGTCCTCTAGCGTCAAGGATGACGCCATCGCGTGCCGCGTCATTTCCGGTTCCGGTCTCCGGCAAAATGGCGGCGGCCGGCGTCTGTTACCGCATTCAAAAACGGAGGGACGCCAGGAAGGAGGCGCCCTTTTTTCTCCTCCAGTGGAACTGCGATCGGGAGCAGAGCATCTCACCTACATGGAGCATGAGGAGAGGCCGACTACGGCCGCGGCTACAGAGGAGACCACAGGGGGTGAGTCAACCCAGCCAGCAGGGGTCATGATGGGGGATGGTACCCCGACTCTTTCCCCTTGCCTGTCACAGGGTTCTTTTTGGTTGTTAATGTATTCCTGTGTACTCTTACATTGCAGGAGAGGACGTCACTGCCCAGGGGGTTGCCAGTCGTTCCTCTAGAACCCCTGCCCGCTCCAAAAGATGCTGTTACTGTAACGAGAAATTACCCTCAACCCATTCCAAGCCCTTCTGCTTCAAATGTATCCAGAAGCTGGCTGGGAAGGAAACATCTCAGGTGATGAGAGACTTTCTCTCTGTCCAAACCCAGATGCTTGCCACCCTTAAGGATTTTCAAGCCTCCCTTAAAGCTAAGGAACCAGAGCCCCAGACAAGCAGGGAGGGCCCTTCCTCACAGGAGTTTTTCTCCTCAACCAGGAGAGGACACCCAGAATCCCTGAGATCCCTCCTGTCTCAGGACTCAGAGGCAGAGGAGGATTCGGAGATCCCTGATCAGGGACTATCCGATGAGGGCCTGATAGATAGTCAGGCTGAGGAGGAGGAAGAAGGCTCTAGGTCAGGAAGACGCATCTTCTCAGCTGACGACATGGAAGGCCTCCTTGGTGTAATCTACACCTCTGAAGAAATTCAGGAGCCGACGGAACAGGTATCCGCACAGGATAGATTGTACCGAGGCTTGGTAAGGGCCCAACCCAGAGCCATTCCGGTTCACCAGGCTCTCCATGATGTGATTCTTAGAGAGTGGAAGGAACCTGAGAGGAAGCTTCTGAAATATAAAACTTGGAAGCGTAGGTGCCCTTTTAAGGGGGAGGATGAGGAGAAACTCTTTAAGATTCCCAGATTGGACGCCTCTTTGGCACAGGTGTCAAAGCAATCCGACCTCTCCTTTGAGGACGCAGGTAATATCAAGGATCCTATGGATCGCCGTACTGAGACGACCTTGCGTAGAGCCTGGGAAGCCAATGCGGCAGCAATGAGCCCCGCGCTGGCTTCAGCTTGTATAGCTAGGAACGCGGATACATGGATAACCAAACTAATAGAACATGTTTCCCGTGTGTCCAAGTCCAGGGAAGTCCTAGACTCTCTACAGGTAATAGGTAGCGCAGTGGCATACCTAGCAGATGCTGCAGTTGAGACCGTGCGAACCACCGCAAAAAGGGGTGCCCTCGTAAACTCGGCTCGCAGAGCCGTATGGGTCAAAACGTGGGATGGGGATAACGCATCCAAGACCCGCTTATGTGGACTCCCATTTGAGGGCTCACTCCTTTTTGGTACAGGGCTGGACCAAGCCCTATCAAGATCTACCGAAAAGGGCAAAAAGTTCCCCACTAAACCTAAAAGGGACCAAAAAAGATTTTTTCGAGGCCCCCAGGGTAGAAATCGTTTCTCGAGCAAGAAGCCTGCCGGTAATAGGAAGTGGGGCGTTGGAAAGGATAAGCAAAAAGGAGGTATCCTCTTTTCCAACCAAAAATCAAATGAAAAAGACTTTAAGTGACGTAAGGGTAGGGGGAAGACTTTCCCAATTCCTTTCCAGGTGGGAGAGTATTACCCAGAGCCCTCATATTCTCAACATTATAAAAGAGGGCTACAGGCTGGAGTTTCTTCATTCCCCCCCCCCCCCTCAAAGTTCCTAGTAACGCATCTCCCCAGGGACCCCCTCAAGGCAGCAGGTCTTCTGCAAAACATTTCAGAACTAGCAGAACAGGGAGTTGTAGTCCCGGTACCTGCGGGACAACGCGGACTGGGGGTCTACTCCCACATCTTCGTTGTCCCAAAGCCGTCAGGCAAGTACCGGTTGATAATAAACCTGAGACCCCTGAATACCTCCTTGCGTCACAAGAAATTTCGCATGGAAAGCATATACACCCTCAGAAGACTCCTTCTGAAGGAGGTATACATGGTAACGATCGACTTAAAGGACGCCTACCTTCACGTCCCGATCTTTCCAGGACATCAAGCCTTCCTCAGATTCGCAATCGGGTCTCCTCAGGGGATTCAACACTGGCAGTTTGCTGCCCTCCCCTTTGGACTGGCTTCCAGCCCAAGGGTATTTACAAAAATCGTAGCAGAGGTGGTTGCCTTCCTACACCTAGAGGGTATAACGATAGTTCCTTATCTCGACGACCTTTTACTTTACAACCAGAGTCGAGATCTCCTCCTCGCAGACCTGGCCAAGGTTGTGAGTACCTTGGAATCCCTGGGTTGGATCATCAACCGAGAGAAGTCCTCGATGATCCCGGACCAAAGAAAGATTTACCTGGGTTTCCTGATAGACTCCTTACAAAGGAAGCTTTGTTTACCCCAGGAGAAGGTCCAGGGCCTCATAACAGCGGTCAGGTCTCTGTTGGAGGTAAGGGAGTCCTCTTTCAGAGGCATCATGAGGGTACTGGGTCTAATGACCTCTTGTATACCTGCGGTTCCGTGGGCTCAGCTCCACTCCAGACCCCTCCAACAATTCCTCTTATCCTCCTGGGACGGAACAAGAGGAACATTAGACCACAGAATCTCCATCCCAGAGGTAGTAAAGGACTCTCTGAGCTGGTGGCTTCTTCCTCAGAAGTTGCAGGTGGGTCATCTATGGACTCAGACAGACCCCCTCAGGATAACGACGGACGCAAGCTCCTGGGGTTGGGGGGCCCACTTAGGCGAACTCCGAGCCCAGGGTTCCTGGAATCAGGATCAGAGACACGCCTCCTCAAACTTCCGGGAATTATTGGCGGTCGGGGAGGCCCTAAAAGCGTTCGAGGAAAGGATCCGAGACCGGGAGGTCCAGATCCTCTCCGACAATGCGACCACGGTGGCCTTCATAAATCATCAGGGGGGAACCAGGTCTCCCTCCCTGCTGACCTTGTCTCTAGGGATTCTGGGCTGGGCAGAGCTTCGGATTGCCTCTATTACGGCAGTACACATAAAGGGAAGGTACAACATAGAGGCGGACTATCTAAGCCGTCATCGGATTCTCCAGGGGGAATGGGAGCTGAACCCAGAGGTGTTCAACCTGGTGTGCCAACATTTTGGAAGGCCAGAAATAGACCTCTTTGCCCGCAAGGAGAACAGGAGAGTAAGAAGATTCTTTTCCCTGTCCCGGGAGTGGGGCTCAGGGGGGGGTGGATGCACTGGCTCAGGTATGGAGTTTTCACCTGGCTTATGCTTTTCCCCCTCTGAGTCTCATTCCAAGAGTCCTACAAAAACTAGGTCTCTCAGAGACCAGACTCGTTCTAATTGCTCCTTGGTGGCCCAAGAGAGCCTGGTTTCCCGCTCTACAGAACTGGTCCATAGCACCTCCCCTCCATCTACCAGTTCGGGTGGACCTTCTTCGGCAGGGACCAGTCTTTCACCCAGATCCCAGCTTCTTCAAGCTGACGGCCTGGTGCTTGAGAAGCAGAACCTGCGGGAGAGGGGATGTTCCGAGAGAGTGATTAACACTCTCCTCTCAAGTAGAAAAGAAGTCACCAGACGTATCTACAGGAAGGTGTGGGGAGTCTTCTCTCACTGGTGTCTAGTGAGAAAGGTATCCCAGCAAGAAACCTCGGTCATCCTGGACTTTCTCCAGGATGGCGCCGACTTAGGTCTCGCTACCAAGACTCTAAGAGTACAGGTAGCAGCCTTATCGTATTTTTTGGACAAAAAGTTATCACTGGACCCTCTAGTTAAAAGATTTCTGATGGCCAGGGATAGAATGTCCCTGGTGCAGATCTCTAGAGTCCCGCCCTGGGACCTTACGTTAGTTTTGGAACAATTAACTAAGGCTCCGTTTGAGCCACTAGAAGATATTTCAGTTAAATTACTGACATTTAAGTTTGCTTTTCTTCTGGCAATTACTACAGCCAGAAGAATAGGCGACATGCAGGCTCTGACGATTAAAGAGCCTTTCTTTAGTTTATTCGAGGACAGAGTTTTTCTTAGGCAGGACCCCCTGTACCTCCCTAAGGTAGTGTCAAAGTTTCATAGATCACAAGAAATTATTCTTCCTTCCTTTTTGTTCAAATCCACAAAATGAAAGAGAGGCCTCCTTTCATTGTCTGGATGTCAGACGGTGTCTGCTAGCTTATCTGGATAGAGTGGGTGAATTTAGGAAATCCAGCCATTTACTAATTAATTTTTTTGGACAGAAAAAGGGCCAACAGGCATCTAGAGCATCCATATCTAGATGGATCAGACAGACAATCTCCATAGCTTATGACCAGGCTGGTAAGACAGCCCCGAAAGTTAAAGCTCATTCTACTCGCTCTTTGGCAACCTCCTGGGCAGAAAGAGCCGGAGCTTCGGTGGCACAGATCTGTAAAGCGGCGACTTGGTCAAGCCAGAATACATTCCTAAGGCATTACAGAGTGGAGTTGCTGTCACCTCAGGACCTGTCCTTTGGTAGAAAGGTCCTGCAAGCAGTCGTCCCACCCTAAGGTAGGCCTGAAGCTACTTGCTTCTCTCTCATTGTGCCGTCCTGGAAGACGACTTGAGAAAGTGACCAGTTACACTTACCGGTAACGGTGTTTCTGGGAAGTCTTCCAGGACGGCAGGCCTACTTCCCACCGCTTTGGTTGATACATTGGTTTGTATAGAGTTATTTGGGTGTGTGTTTTCTCTCTCGTGCACTGGTGTGGGTCTGTACTTTTTCATAACTGAGGAGCACGGGGAGGGGCGGGTGCTTTAACCTCTTTGAATTGATTGTGTTTCCTGTCAGGTGGAGCCAGTCATCTCTCCTTGTGCCGTCCTGGAAGACTTCCCAGAAACACCGTTACCGGTAAGTGTAACTGGTCACTTTTATACAGGTAACAAGCTGAGATTAGGAGCACTCCCTTTAAGAGAGAGAGAGTGCTCCTAATCTCAGCTCCTTACCTGTATAGAAGACACCAGGGAGCCAGAAATCTTACTGATTGATAAGAGATCCAATGCTAATTTCACTCATTAAAATGCAAATCAATTTGTAACATTTTTTAAATGCATTTTTCTGGATATTTTTGTTGTTCTGTCTCTCACTGTTAAAATAAACTGACCATTAAAATTATAGGCCGATCGTTTCTTTGTCAGTGGGGCAAACTTACAAAATCAGGGAAACAAAGACCTTTTTTCCCCCCCCCCCCCCCTCACTGTACATAAATAATTAACCCCCTAACCTTAAAAAAATTTAAATACTTTATTAGTAATAATAAACACCCAAACATTTTTTTTATTAATAATATAATAATAATTTATTTGTTTAGTGTTAGGATTAGGGTGTTTATTTTTATTTTTAGGGGTTAGAACAGGGGTGCCCAACCTTTTTGAAGAGCGAGGGCCACTTAAAGGGGTTGTAAAGGTAAGTTTTTTCACCTTAATGCATTCTATGCATTTAAGGTGAAAAAACATCCGATAATACCCGGCTCCCCCTGGCCCCCGTTTAGCTTACCTGACCCCTCGAATATCCCGCGCTCGCCCCCCGACATCCTCTTCGCCTCTCAGCCTGGCCGTTGATTGGTTACAGTGGATGGATTGAAAGCAGCACAGCCATTGGCTCACACTGCTGTCAATCACATCCAATGATGCGGCGCGCCGGGGGCGGGGCCGAGTGATACAGTGAGCGGCAATAGCCGCTGGCTGTATCACTGGAGAGCGCCCGCAATCACTCAGCACCATGCTCGCTCACACCGCTCGCATATAGGTGGTGAGTGATTGCGGGGAGGAGCCGAGACAGCCGCCGAGGGACCCCAGAAGACCACTCTATGGGCTCTCAGATCCAATCCGCCGAGACGGAAGGAGGCAGATCCCTTTCTATTTTTTTTTTTATTTTTTTTGGTAGGCGGGTGTGAACAGACAAGCCTGTTTTACATCTGCTGCTCCATAGAGGTAAATAGTGAGTCCGATTGTGTCAGTCCGGTCATGTGAAAGGGGTCTAAGGCTGCTTTCACACTGATGCGCTGCGATTCGCTCAAACCGCGAGTGCAGCGCAGTGCACCTGTGGATTTTCTGCGGGTTAGCTGCACTTTGCCGTAAACTTTTATTCTATCCAGCAGGTGTGGCGCACTTTCTGAAAGCGCAACCAACCCACAGGTAATAACAGAAGTCTGTGGCTCAGTGCAGGTAACCCGCAGCTGCGGATCAGTTTGAAAGCATTGCAGAACAGATATACTAATATACACTGTGAGTTTAGTAGTAAACTTACCTTTAAAGTGGAGTTCCACCCTGGGAAAAAAATTATTTCACCAAAAATCTACAAATAAATGAAGAATAAAAAAAATGTAAAAAAAAAAAAAAATTTTTTTACTTACCAGAAATAGCGGTTGCTATGCGGAAGTCCCTAATCTGCCTCTTCATCCTCCGCAGCGGTGGATCTTCTTCCTCGTCCTACTCTCGGTGTCATGAGAACTGTGTGTATCCCAGAGAGCAGCCGGCCCATTTAGAAAGCGCCGCGCTGCTCGCGCATGCGCAGTAGAAAACGGGCAGTTGAAGCCACACGGCTTCACTGCCTGTTTCTCTTACTGAGGATGGCGGCGCCAGTAGCTGCCTCGGGGGGCCGACATCGCAGGCGAGTAGGACAGGTAAGTGTCCTTATTAAAAGTCAGCAGCTACACTGTTTGTAGCTGCTGACTTTTAAAAAAAAAAACAATAAAAATTGTGGGTGGAACCCCCCTTTTAATAACCGTTTTTTATATTCGGGTATCGCCGGCTGTTGCTGTTCCAGGCAGAGTGCATGTGGTATCACCCTGCTTGTGACAAGAGGTGGCGCTCTACAGGAAGCATCGGCTTATGCGGCTCTGTTCCGCAGACACTTGCTTCCTCTACCAGCGGCTTCATTCACAAAACTGCTGCTCTGGGAATGGCGGGTCGGCAACCCGTAATCTGGGTTTGCCAATCTGCCATCCCAGAGCAGGAGGTCGAGGGCCACATCAGAGGGCTCTGCGGGCCACATGTGGCCCCCAGGCCACTGGTTGGGCACCCCTGGGTTAGAAGTTCATTTATTTTTATTTATGCTTATTTTTTTATTTATTTTTTTCATTTGTTTATTATTATTAGTAGTAGTAGTATTAACACCCTAACAAAAATAAATAAAAAAATAACCCCTAATCCTAACTCTAACCTAACCTTAAGGCTGGGTTCACACTGATACGACACGACATTCATCCGACATTCATCCTACTTTGCTCTGCGACATCAGTCCTACATTGATCCTACATTGGTCCGACATCCATCCGACATTCATGAACAGGATACTACTTTGATCCGACATTGTGATAGTCTGACTTGTCCTTTGACCAATCAAAACAATCCCAGGGTGAGATAAATTCCTTTTACTGCTGCTGTAATCACCATGTCGGATGTCAAATGTCGGATGGTTAGGACAAGGATCCTACTTTGATCCGACTTCAATGATAGTCAATGGGCTGAAGTCGGATCAAAGTCGGACAGAAGTAGTACAGGGAGCATTTTTAATGTCGGACCGACATGTGTCGGACCAGTTAAGACGGCTCTTATAGGGAAACATTGATTTTCACACGTCATGCGACATGAGCTCCTAATGTCGGAGCGTTTGTCGGACCAGTGTGAACCAGGCCTAACTCTAACACCTTACCCAATACAAAAATAAATAAATAATAATAAAAAAGAAATAAAAGCTAATGGGAAAGCTGAAAAACCTAGCAAAAAATGATGAAACAGATGATAGTTTTCTTTATTGGCTAATCTAAAAGTGGCAAAGAATGCTGTAAAACCTGCAAATGGCGAATAAAACGTGCAAAAATCGTGCATACAAACTTGCAAAAACAACTCGGTAAAAACTCTCAAACACGCTATGCTCAGGTGTGAATGCAGCCTTGTTTACCAGAAGAGTGTCCCCCATTGGAGGATTTTCCCTCACTTCCTGTCCAGGTCTCACGACAGGAAGTGAGAGGAAAATTACATCACTGGCTATAAAATAAGTAATTTAATTAAAAGTGAAATATATATATATATATATATATATATATATATATATATATATATATATATATATATATATATATATATATATATATATATATATAAAAATTTTTTATTATTATTAGAACAGGGGGATGGGATATAACTTCAGATGAAAGTTTATAATCTGTAGTTCCCCCTCATAGCCGCCCCCACGTATGTTCAGGATGATTGTGGATCTCGGTGGGGGGGAGATGTTCGGCAGATTCCGGGCCATCAGACTTCTGGATATAAAAGACGTGGAGACGTACAGCCGAGTCCCAAACATTACCAAATACGGCCCTCCGCCGGGAAGAATGGGGGAGGCATGGTTGAGGGCCCGGGGCCAACATATCTTAGTAGGACCCTTTAAATATTCATCCCCTCCGGAGTGCCGCTCTAAAGTGATAAACGCTTCCCATACTTGGCGGAGGATGAGACCATTAACCCCGCGCTTTCCTCCGCAGAGTCAGACTTCCAGCTCATGTGGAGTTCAGGGACTTGTAGTGCTGCACAAATCCGAAATAAGAACTGTCAGTTCTGCTCTAAAGCCAGCAGGCGGGTTCAGGTATTTGTGCCGGGGCAGGAGTGGGTCTGCGTTGTTGGCTGCCGGGCGGTGCTGAGAGATGGAAGTGCTGATACTTTGATACATAAGAGGTGAAGTGTATCTAAAGGTGAAACTTTTTTTATAACATTGTAGGGCCGAAACAACTAATCGATTATGAAATTAATCGATTACAATTTTCATAATCGATTAATCGGCCAGTAACATAATGGGGTTAAAAAAAAAACTAAAATTAGCCCTTTATAGTACAAAAAGAGCAAATCGCTACTGTAAATATTACTTTCACTGTCCCACAGTAAAAAATGAACCCCCTTACAGTAGCGATTATTTGCTCTTTTTCTACTAATTTTAGTTTTTTTAACACCATTATGTTACTAAACATCTCAGGCCTGGGTCACACCTCCGTGTTTTTTGGTGCTTTTTGCAGAAACACACTACAGTTCATTTACATGGTTTCCTATGGGACACATTCACATCCATGATTTTTTCAGCTGCTGCGTATTTGGAAAGGGCAAGGATTTTTTTTAACGCAAAACGATGCTATTTTGTTTTTTTTGGTTTAATATACTTCAATGGAGAAGCTGCAGAAAAGCATGTAATGTGTTTTGCGGCAATTTGTGTTTTGTAATCTGCCCAACAACAAATTGGGCAAAAAAATGCAAATCACCTTTTTTTTTTTTTTTTTTACGTTTATTAACCGATTAGTCGATTAATCGAAACAATAATCGGCCAACTAATCGATTATGAAAATAATCATTAGTTGCAGCCCTATAACATTGTGGAATTCCAGGATAAACTGGGCTCAAACCTGTCCCCTCCCCCGCCGCCTCTGGTCACGTGATCCGACCCTCCACCCCCCGCCGCCTCTGGTCACGTGATCCGACCCTCCACCCCCCCGCCGCCTCTGGTCACGTGAACCGATTGGAAACCCCCCCCCCCCCCCACCGGCTCTGGTCACATGATCCGACCCTCCACCCCGCCTGCTCTGGTCACGTGATCCGACTGGACCCCCCCCCCCCCCACGGCTCTGGTCACGTGATCCGACCCTCCACCCCGCCTGCTCTGGTCACGTGATCCGACTGGACCCCCCCCCACCCCCCACCGGCTCTGGTCACGTGATCCGACCCTCCACCCCGCCTGCTCTGGTCATGTGATCCGACTGGACCCCCCCCCCCCCCCCCCCCCCTCGCCGGCTCTTGTCATGTGATCCAGCTCCTCTGTCAGTCAGCGGTGGCTGTAGGGGAGAGGAGGGAGAGCAGACAACGGATGCCCTATGAGAGCCTTTGGGTGACATCACAGCTCCCAGGCATTACCAGCCGTTGCCATCCCTCTCTCCTCTCCCTTGCAGCTGCCGCTGGTTAGCACAGGGGATCACATGACCGGAGCTGAGAGGGCTGATAATAGGTAAGTATACACATCTTTTTATACAGGTTGGTCAGTATAGGTGTTTGGAGGGGGGAGGGGACAGTTAGGTTTATCCTGGAATTCTGCGGTCAGTTCCCATGATTCTCATTGTTGCTTTTCCTCCCACAGCTCCGTCCGTCAGTGAATTTCCTCCCCTTGCTGTGTCCTCCATATCTTGCCACGTCTTGCTGGTCACCATGAATCTGGAACGAGTCCCTAACGAGGAGAAGCTGCAGCTGTGCCGGAAGTATTATCTGGGTGAGTGTCGGGGAGGAGGTGTCACCCATTTGTGGCATAAGATGGTCTTCCAGGCATGTTGTCTCTTGAATGGGATGCAGATTGTTACCTGACAGCCGTTTTCTACCGGGCAAGAATGTGAGTCAGGGGGACAACTTGTATGTGTTTCTAGAGGCAGCAAATATGTATTTCATAGAGGTTGGCAGCCATGTGGGGGGATCGTTTGATGTTGCGTCCTCCATGAAATCCGTTGTATGTATAACATGGGATTTGAGATGTCTGCCCTTTATATGCCCCCTTCTGCTGAAGCACCCTAGGCAGTCGCCTCTACTGCCTACCCCTCAGCCCGGTTCTGCATCACACCAATGAATCTTCTTTTTTTTTTGCAGGTGGATTCGCGTTGCTGCCTTTCCTTTGGTTGGTAAACGTTCTCTGGTTCTTCAAGGAAGCTTTCTTCAAGCCGGTCTACACGGAGCAACCTCGGATACAGAGCTGTGAGTTCCAGATGTGGGTGGAGAGGGGCGAGGCCTCTGATCAACACTGTACATAAAATGGATATTTAACCCCCCCCCCCCCGAGTGACTATCTGCATCCCCTGCCAGGCAGAGAGACAGGTTCTCCTCGCTCTTTCAGGGATAGAGCGTACACGGGGCCCCCTTTCCTCTCTCCCAGGGATAGAGCGTACACGGGGCCCCCTTTCCTCTCTCCCAGGGATAGAGCGTACACGGGGCCCCCTTTCCTCTCTCCCAGGGATAGAGCGTACACGGGACCCCCTTTCCTCGCTCCCAGGGATAGAGCGTACACGGGGGCCCCCTTTCCTCGCTCCCAGGGATAGAGCGTACACGGGGGCCCCCTTTCCTCGCTCCCAGGGATAGAGCGTACACGGGGGCCCCCTTTCCTCGCTCCCAGGGATAGAGCGTACACGGGGGCCCCCTTTCCTCGCTCCCAGGGATAGAGCGTACACGGGGGCCCCCTTTCCTCGCTCCCAGGGATAGAGCGTACACGGGGGCCCCCTTTCCTCGCTCCCAGGGATAGAGCGTACACGGGGGCCCCCTTTCCTCGCTCCCAGGGATAGAGCGTACACGGGGGCCCCCTTTCCTCGCTCCCAGGGATAGAGCGTACACGGGGGCCCCCTTTCCTCTCTCTCGTGGATGGAAATAAACAGCAGGGGAGTGAAAGACGGACGAGTGTTCTTCCTGGGAGGGGACTCCTAAAGAGGACCTGTGGTTTTGCCCTAAGCTGGTCACACGTTAAAGTTTGCGTACAGTCTACAGTAGCTTTGTGGCGGCAGGGCTTACCTCAACAAGCCATGCAGCGTATTGCCAATCACACTATAGGCATTGGTATGTTTTTAATCAAGAATACGTTTTAATAAAAAGATCAAGAAACAACATTGCAGAATCCAGACAGTCTGCGGCATGCAACATTAAAACATATTCCCGAGCCCCAATTATAACAAGTTGTCAGTTGCCCTCCAGGGGATCTACACAGATGTTTCTGCATAAATTTAAGGCATTGATCGTAGAGTTGAACAAACTGACGTATTTATTCCATACCACAACAGTCTATCCAAAACCAATTCCACCGGGGAGAGCCCTGGACTACCTAGCCATGGGTCCCATGATTTGTTTAATTTGAGTGGGCGCCCTCTGTGTTGGTAAATGTAGGCATTGGTATGTTTTGAAATGGAAATCAGAAGACTGGCTGAAACAGAATTACAAATATTGTTTCCTCCCGCAGATGTGAAACGATCGGCGTTCGGCCTCTTTGTGTGGGTTGTGATCCTGACCACCTGGATCAGCATCTACCAAACCCATCGAGCCAGCTGGGGGGCGACCGGTGACTACCTGTCCTTCACAATTCCTCTGGGCATCCCCTGATTGATGGGCGACTGTGACCTTCCACACGGGACCACCTTCCGTCCACCAGCATTAAACCGCTCCCTGCCCCGAGGGCCGACACTAATGACACTGCGACCAATACCTGGACTAATTACCTCACCTCGGGGGGGGGGAGCTGGATTGTTGATCTGAAATAAAGGACTTCATGAGTCATTCAATTCCCTCTTTTCTAGCAGCAAACGTCTGCTATCCACACATTGTAGATGGCAATAGATTCAAGCAATGGTCTTTGGGCCATTCAGGAGAAGGTTTGCCTTGCCGTGCCTTGCCGTGCCTTGCCTTGCCGTGCCTTGCCGTGCCTTGCCGTGCCTTGCCTTGCCGTGCCTTGCCTTGCCTTGCCGTGCCTTGCCGTGCCTTGCCTTGCCGTGCCTTGCCGTGCCTTGCCGTGCCTTGCCGTGCCGTGCCTTGCCGTGCCTTGCCTTGCCGTGCCTTGCCGTGCCTTGCCTTGCCGTGCCTTGCCTTGCCGTGCCTTGCCGTGCCTTGCCGTGCCTTGCCGTGCCTTGCCTTGCCTTGCCTTGCCTTGCCTTCCTATCTTTCAACTTTATTCAGGCAGATCGTTTTATGATTCTACAATTGCTGTAGCGCCTGAATAAAGTTGAAAGATGAGAAGCATTTATGTTGCCGGCTCTATGACTTTATGGATCTATATTGGATGTGGTAGCCTGAGCACCAACACTCAACACTGGTAGAGCTTGATTGAGTTTTCTGTGTAAACACTAATAAAACCCATGTAGAAAATCTCTATCTCCATATTGGAGAGCTTACACCTCATTTCCTTTCCGGGTGGTGAGTGTTGGGCACAAAGTCAATATTCATGAAAGATATCAACCCACTTTGTGTGCATCCAATGCATTTACAAACTAAGATATTACCTTGTAAATGTAGCAGTGACATTATCGCTGTGCTGCACATAGCCTGAGCAGAGAACAGAGCTGTGGGAGGGGCCCAACAGGTTCCACCCACTACAGGCTGCCTGCAGAGAACTACAGGAGGGGGCGGAGACAAGACCAATCACCCTGCACAAGGCAAGAGAGCAGCAGTGAGCGGTCTTTATTACAGGAAGTCTCACACTGGATTACTGTATAGATCTGCAAGAAATGCACAAAGCTCACTGAGATTTAAGAAGAATACACGCAAGGAATGGATTTAGACAATATTTGCTTGTCCAGGAGTTCAGCTCACTGCTTTGTATATTACAGATGTGGACCTCGGAGGGTTCCTGATATGACTCAGTGCCATCAATAATAACATATGAGGACCTCACAAGGTTCCTGATATAAAGTATCAGCTCAGCTCTATCCCTGTAACATTTGAGGAGCTCACAGGCTTCCTGATATATGGATGGAGTGGACTCTACATATCAGGAACCGTGTGAGATCCTTGAATATTATATATTGTAGATGACACTAGGCTGATTTTACATATCAGGAACCCTATGAGGTCCTCACCTGTTATATAGATGGTGCCAAGCTGATATTACATAACAGGAACTCTGTGAGGTCCTCATCTGTTCTACAGATGGAGCTGAGCTGATTATACATATCAGGAACCCTATGAGCTCCTCACAATGGATGGAGCTGTGTTAATAAATACATATCAGGAACCCTATGAGCTCCTCACCTGTTATATAGAGTCATCTCAGCTCCATCCATATAACAAGTAAGGACCTCAAGCTTCCTTATATATAGAATCGGCCTAGTGTCATCTACAATATATAATATTTAAGGATCTCACACAGTTCCTGATATGTAGCGTCCACTCCTTCCATATATCAGGAAGCCTTTGAGCTCCTCTAATGTTATATGGATGGAGCTGAGCTGATCCTTCATATCAGGAACCTTGTGAGGTCCTAAAATGTTATATGGATGGCACTAGGCCGATTCTACATAACATTTTAGGACCTCACAAGATTCCTGATATGTAGGATCAGTTCGGCACCATCCATTTAACAGGTGAGGAGCTCACAGGGTTCCTGATATATGGATGGAGAAGAACTAATTCTACATATCAGGAACCCTGTGAGGTCCTTAAATGTTCTATGGATGGCACTAGGTTGATTCTACATATCAGGAACCCTGTGAGGTCCTCACCTGTTGTACTGATGGATCTGAGCTGATCCTACATAACAAGCGAGGAGCTCACAGGGTTCCTGATATGTAGGATCAGCCTAGCACCATCCATATAACATTCAAGGGCCTCAAATGGTTCTTGATTTGTAGGATCAGCATGCTGCCTTCCATATAACAGGTGAGGCGCTCACAGGGTCCCTGATATATGGATGGAGCAGAGCTGACTCTACATATCAGAAACTCTGCAAGGTCCTCAAATGTTATATGAGCTGATCCTATATATCTGGAACCTTATAAGGTCCTCACCTGTTATACGAATGGAGCTGAGCCGACACTACATAACAGGTCAGGACCCCACAGGGTTCCTAAAATATAGGCTCAGCTCCATCCATATAACATTTGAGGACCTCACAGGGTTCCTGATATGTAGAGTCAGCTCTGCTCCACCCATATTTTTGGAACCCTGTGAGCTCCTCATCTGTTACATGAATGGAGCTGATCCTACATATCAGGAACCTGGTGAGCTCCTCACCTGTAATATGGGTGGAGCTGAGCTGACTCTACATAACAGGTGAGGCGCTCACTGGGTTTCTGATATGTAGGATCAGCTTCATTCATGTAACCGATGAGGAGCTCACAGGGTTCCTAAAATATGGATGCAGCAGAGCTGACTCTACATATCAGGAACCCTGTGAGGTCCTCAAATGTTATATGAATGGAGCTGAGCCTATATTTTAGGAACCCTGTGGGGTCCTGACCCGTTATACGAATGGAGCTGAGCTGACACTACATAACAGGCGAGGACCTTTATAAGGTTTCAGATATATAGTATCAGCTCAATTCATATAACATTTCAGGACCTCACAGGGTTCCTGATATGTAGAGTCGGCTCTGCTCCATCCATATTTTAGGAACCCAGTGAGCGCCTCACCTGTTGCATGAATGGAGCTGACGCTACATATCAGGAACCCTGTGAGCTCCTCACCTGTAATATGGGTGGAGCTGAGCTGACTTTACATATCAGGAACCCTGTGAGGTCCTCAAATTATATATGGATGGCACTAGGCTAATTCTACATGTGGGGTCCTCACCTGTTATAGGACCTGTTGAGCACACAGGGTTCCGGATTTGTAAAGAACTTCACTGAACTCTTTGCACAGCCTCTGTTTGTGTACACTGCCTCCAGTCAGTCATTCTTCACCCTGTGCGTTGGCGGTCTCCAGGCTCCTGGAATGAGGACGGGATTAGGGGGGATCTATTCTGAGAGACAACTGTCATCCTGAGTCACCGGTCTCACTGCACAGACTGCACCGTCATTCCAAGCCTGTTACTATACACCATCTGCTTCCACCCTTCACCTCTGTAACACTTGTCCCGGGACAGGACTGGGCTGTCATTTGTCTCTAACAATCATACACAGGTGGGGGAATTCAAAATAATTGCACCTCTGTCTGGCCACACCTCCTTCTCTGCAGGTCTGAATCTCTCATGTTCATTGGTCACTCCTCTTAAGTAAGTTAGAGGGGGACTGACACTGCAAAACTGCTGATCGCCTGGCTGTCATCCTGGCTTCAGTGTTTCCTGAGTCACTGACCTGGAACGAGTATCAGAAAAGTCAGAGCGAAGGCTGAACCACTTATCTATTTTTTGAGGGGCAGTGAGTGAAGGTATTGGTGAAGGTGTCAGGCTGCTTTCACACTGAGGCGCTATTGCGCTAAAAATAGCGCCTGCAATGCGCCCTGAAAGAGCCGCTCCTTTTGTATCCAGTGTGAAAGCCCTGAGGGCTTTCACACTGGAGCGGTGCGCTGGCAGGAGGGTAGAAAAAAAAAACTCCTGCCAGCCGCATCTTTAAGGCACGGAAGAAACGGTAAAAATACCGCTCCTATAGCGCCCCTGCCCATTTAAATCAATGGGGTAGCGCCTCCAAAATGCCTGCAAACCCTTTTTTGGCCGCTAGCGGGGATTAAAATCACCCCGCTAGCGTCCGCAAACACGATGGCAAAACACCGCTAAAAATAGCGGCGTTTTACCGCCATCGCTTCAGTGTGAAAGTAGCCTTAGGCAGTTGGTATTTTCTTTTGCTGCGTTTCCTTTTGCGATGCCCATTTTACAGGTGTATAGGTCACATGACTAAATTGTTCCCCTTCTCTTATCTGCCTCTAGCAGTGGTGAAAATTAAACGGGTACAATTTTGCCTAAAATGGCTCAAAGAAAAATTGTTGGATCTAAAATGGCAATTCAAAGATTTACTCTCCAGAAGGATGTCACTGTCTACTTCCTGGAGTGAGATGCCGATGTCCTGTCGAGAAATGCCCGGCCGGAACTGCGCACGCGCAGTACGGAGCCGCCGAACATTAAAATTTACAATCAGCTGTAGGCGGCGCCTGCGCACAATAGCCGACATTGTGCCACACGCTACCGATGCTCGTGCAAGTCTGCAAGGGGCGGATTTCTTAAAGCAGAAGTAAAGCCATCGATTTAACTGTTTCAAAAAGCAGTTACATTTCCGGCATGCCGGGAATGCCAACTGTCACATTGGTTGTGCTCTCAACCAAACTGTCAAACCATCCAATGGCTGGTGTCATAACTGGTCACATGTGCAGCATCATGGCAGTTGAAGATTAAACAGAGGCCAAGATGGCAGCTTCCTTGCCTGAAAATGATAGGAGGGTTTAGTTCCACTTTAAGGGTGGGCGCATATGAGGGGCGGATGCCCACAGAAGGGGGCGTATTTTGTAATAATGGGCAGTGCTGCTAAGATGGGGGCGGAATTTTTCACGAAACTCAAACACATCTAAACCAGGGATATGCAATTAGCTGACCTCCAGCTGTTGCAAAACTACAAGTCCCATCATGCCTCTGCCTCTGGGTGTCATGCTTGTGGCTGTCAGAGTCTTGCTATGCCTCATGGGACTTGTAGTTCTGCAACAGCTGGAGGTCCGCTAATTGCATTTCCCTGTCCTAAACAAATATATCTCTGCTATTCTTCCTACACGTGTTTGCGGGGCGTGTTTAGCCAACTGAAGGGCGTGTAGGAAGAATAGCAGAGATAATAGGATTTTTGTACTCACCGTAAAATCCGTTTCTCTGGCATCCATGGACTGACACAGCGTGTCTTATACACCTTTACACGTGGGTTATGTCCCTGCTTGCAGGAGAAGACCTAGGCAGAATGTGAGATGTTATACATACATTCTAAACAGCCAGAGCTGAACAGCCCCGCCCAGGGGGGCGGTCCCTCCGGCATAACCCTCCCACTGCAGTCAGCAGACCTCAGTTCGTAACAAAGCAGTACAAACTCGAAAAGAAGGGTGGGTGCTGTGTCAGTCCATGGATGCCAGAGAAACTGATTTTACGGTGAGTACAAAAATCCTATTTTCTCTTGTCATCCATGGACTGACACAGCGTGTCTTATACACCTTTACACGTGGGATGTCCCAAAGCAGTGTCAAGAGGGATGGGAGCAGTATAAATGGAAAACCAAAAACTTCACTCCAAACAAGGCAGAGCTCCTCAACGGAGGAGTTGCAACATCAAACAGCGGCCTGCAACACCTTGCGGCCGAAGGAAGCATCCGAAGATGCAGCCACATCAACCTTATAAAACTTAGAAAAGGCATGAACAGACGACCAGGTCGCCGCCTTGCACACTTGTGCAACCGACGCTTGATGTCGGAAAGCCCAGGAAGCACCAATTGCCCTGGTGGAATGTGCCGTAACCGGAAAGGGAGGCGCCCGCCCCTTGAGAGCATAAGCTTGAATGACGGTTTGTCTGATCCCCCTAGAAATGGTGGCAGACGAAACCGCTTGGCCCTGTTTTGGACCAGAGACGGCCACAAATAGTGAGTCAGACTTCCGAATAGAGGCAGTAGCAGACAGGTACACCCGCAAGGCTCGTACCACATCCAAAGTGTGAAGCGCAAACTCTCTGGGATGCGATGGGTGAGGACACAAGGACGGGAGGACAATGTCCTCATTTAAGTGGAAGGCCGAGACCACCTTTGGTAGAAAAGAAGGTCGCGGACGTAACACCGCCTTATCCTTATGGATGACCAAAAAGGGCGACTTGCAGGACAAGGCCGCCAACTCAGACACTCGTCTAATCAAAGGGAGGTTCCTGGAGAACCGAAAGCACCAAATTCAGATCCCACGGGGGGAGAGGAGGCTTGACAGGGGGGAGCACATGCGAACCCCCTGCACAAAGGTGCTAACCAAGGGATGACCTGCCAGTGGTCGCTGAAAGAAGATGGCCAAGGCCGAAATCTGACCCTTAATGGTACTCAAAGCGAGCTTTTGGGTCACGCCACGCTGCAGAAAATGCAGGATTCTGGGAACGGAATACGTTCGTGGGCACCAGTCCAGCTCTTCGCACATGGCGATGTAAGCTCTCCAAGTACGGTGATAGATCTTTCTGGAGGAAGACTTCCGTGCCCCTAACATGGTCGAAATGACCGAATCCGAGAGACCTCGGTCTCTCAGCACCTGGCTTTCAATAACCATGCCGTTAAAGCCAGAGACTGTAAAGCAGGATGAAATATAGGACCTTGAGACAGAAGGTCCCCCCGTATTGGTAATCGCCAGGGAACGTCTGCGACGAGACGTTCCAGATCAGCGTACCAGTGACGCCGAGGCCAATCCGGAGCAACGAGGATCACCGGAATTCCCTCGGTCGCTACCCTGCGGAGCAGGTGAGGGAGCAACTGCAGCGGAGGATAAACGTATATCAGGTGATACTGACCCCATGGGGCCACCAACGCATCCGAGGCATCCGCCCAGGGAACCCTGGATCTGGCCACAAACCTCGACACCTTGCGATTGAGTCGAGAGGCTATCAGGTCCACATCCGGCGTGCCCCACCGTCTGCAAAGGAGTTGAAAGACCTCCGGGTGCAAGGACCACTCTCCCTGGTCCAGCGTCTGGCGACTTAGATAGTCCGCCTGCCAATTGTCTATGCCCGGAATGTAGACGGCCGACAGAGCCGGCACGCTTCTTTCGGCCCACCTCAGGATGCGGGCGACCTCGGAAGCCGCAGCTGAGCTCCGAGTCCCCCCTTGATGGTTGACATACGCCACTGCTGTGGCGTTGTCCGATTGGATCCTGATGGAGTGACCCTGTAGTTTCTCCGACCATGAGGAGAGGCACAGTCTGATTGCCCGTATCTCCAGCACATTGATCGGTAAGAGGGCTTCGTCCGGAGTCCAAAGCCCTTGGGCCGACAGGACTCCCCAAACTCCCCCTCCAGCCCGTCAGGCTGGCGTCCGTCGTGATCACCGTCCATTGGATGGGGAGGAACGACTTCCCGGACCGAAGAGCCGGGGACCTCAACCACCACGTCAGGGACGCCCTGACCAGGTGACTCACCTGGATCTGAAGATCCAAGGACAACGGGGATTTGTCCCAAGTGGACAAGATCTCTTTCTGTAAAGCCCTGGTGTGCGCTTGGGCATAAGGAACGGCCTCGAAGGAGGCCACCATGAGTCCCAGGACTCTCATGCAAAAGCGGATTGACGACCATTTTTGGGACGTCAGCACCCGTACTGCAGACTGAAGTGTCAGTAGTTTGTCTGGAGGTAGGAAGACTCTTGCCTCCAAGGAGTCCAGAATCAGACCTAGATACTCCAGACGCTGAGTCGGGACTAGAACCGACTTCTGAACGTTCAGGAGCCACCCAAACTCCCTGAGGGTCTGACTAACGATAGTCACACTTTCTTCCAATTCTGAGCCACTGTCTGCTCTTAGAAGAAAATCATCCAGATAGCCCACGATAGCAATGCCTCGCTGTCTCAGCAAAGCTAGGACCGGAGCAAGCACCTTGGTGAACACCCTCGGTGCCGAGGCTAGGCCGAAGGGAAGAGCCACAAATTGATAGTGGACTTCGCCGACCGCAAAGCGCAGAAACTTCTGGTGGCTTGCGCAGATCGGAACATGCAAGTAGGCGTCCTTGATGTCCAAGGATGCCAGAAAATCCCCTTGATGGAGTGTCGCGATCACTGTGCGAATGGATTCCATGCGGAATTTTTGCACCTTCACGAAGGCATTCAGGGCCTTGAGGTCCAGGATTGGCCGAACCCCGTCCTTTTTTGGAACAACAAACAGATTCGAGTAGAACCCCTGAAACCTCTCCTGGGACGGAACCGGCACAATTACTCCGGACCCGATCAAATCCTGTACAGCCCCCAAGAGGGCTGCCCGACGGGCAGGAAGGAGAGGGAGATTTGAGGGAAAGAATCTGTCTGGGAGCCATGAGCGGAACTCTATTCTGTATCCTGAGGTGACCACCTCGCACACGCACCGGTCGGAGATCCGGGAGGTCCACCGATCCGTGAACCTGCGAAGTCGTCCCCCCCCACCCCAGAGACGGGCGGGGGCAAGACTTCACGCGGAGGCGGGCTTGGGAGCCGGCTTGTTCGGCTTACGCACCCAGGGGCGCTTGTGCCTGCCAGCCGCACTGTTGTCAGTCTGGGATGGCTTACCCGTGGACTCTGACGGACGAAAAAAACCCCTTTTTCGCTGGAAAGGAAGGACCCGGTTTACGTCGGGCCTCCTTACCCTTGATAGTTTGAGGAAGGAGAGTGCTTTTACCTCCCGTGACATCCTTGATGATGTCATCCAGAGCAGCACCAAAAAGTCTACCACCCTTAAAAGGTAGATCCGTCAGGAGCTTCTTAGAGGCTAGGTCAGCAGACCAGCATTTCAGCCAGATGAGACGACGCAATACCACCGCCGAAACAGAGGCCCTGGATATTAAAGGGGCCGCGTCCAACGTGGCGTCGCACACATATATCAGACCCTGCACCATCTGGTGGGCCAGAGCAATAGTGTCTGGAGGAAGGTTATACTCCTGCACAGTTTGGTGCAAAATTTTTGCCCATTCCGTGAGTGTCTGAGACACAAGGGTCGCCGCTACTACTGGCCGTAGGGCGGATCCCAACAAGGCGAACATGGCTCTACTCACCACTTCTGACCTCCTGTCAGTGGGGTCCTTAAACGCAGGAGTCCCCTCCATCGGGAGAGTGGTGGCCTTGTTTAAACGGGCGACTGGAGGGTCAACCACCGGGGGAGAAGCCCATTTTTTAAGCAGGGCGTCTTCAAAGGGGTATCTAATAGACAAACGCCGCGGGACCATGAAAGTCTTCTGCAGCTTTTCCCAGACCTGGTCAATGAGCTGGTCAAAGAAAGGTACATATGGAAAAACCTTTTTAGAAGGCTTGGTCTTAAAAGAACCAAAGGAGACTGTATCCGCCTGAGGTTCTGCAGTCGCAGCATTTAGCTTGAGAGTGTCCCTCACAGCATCAATGAGTTCACAAACAAGCGCCCTGTCATTTACTGACTCAGAACTGGAGTCTTCCTCACAAGGAATGTCCTGTTCAAAACCATCCAAATATTCAGAGCTAGGGTCCTGAGCAGCAATAGCTAGGCCCATATCTGAATCAGAGCACTCCCCTTGTGGAGATAAAGTGGGGAGAGAGCGCTTTTTTGCTCCCTTGTGCTCACACACAGCTTCCATCCTGGTCAGAAATGATTCCAGGACTGCCGACAACTGGTCCATAGGGACCGCAGGTGCTGGAGCACTGGCTGCTGCCTCTGGCATGTTAGGGGAAGCTGGTGACTCTGACTCCATAATGTCCCCCTCTGAGACCACCCACAGGCTGTGCTGACTGAAGTAGGGGAATGCCCAGGGGACCCACCAACCTGACCAGGACCGCTCGGTTCCGCTGCCCTGTCTCTCCGCGCCGCGCTGCTCAGCGTGAGTGAGCTGAAAGGAGAGAGACTGTGAGGAGATTTGTGCCGTTCCTGAGCGGCGCTAGAGGCCAAACTAGAGCTAGAAGAAGGTGCGGCTACAAGAAAATGGCCGCCGCAATGTGCTCTGGCGGACCACGGCAAGATGGCCGCCAATGTAAAAAACAGCACAGTCACCAAACATGGCGCCGAACGGCGCCCAGGTCCCTCACTCTCAAACAGCCCCAGCGAAATGCAGAGCAGCATGAGCCCCCCCCCAGGACAGTATGGCCCCCAGGCACCCCACACAGTACAGCGCCAGCGAAGTGCACAGAGAGTGACATTAAAAAACACAAGGGGAGACAGGGAAATCCCCCGCACAAGAAACACACAGCATGTACTCACCTGCAGCCAGGAGAGACTACTTACCCGTCCCCTGAGGGACCCACTGGTGTGTTTCTGACAGAACTATCCCAGTGCGGTACTGAGTAGCTGTCGGCCCAGTCCACCGCGAAAGATACAGCCGGACTGTTCTATCTTGAGAGGACCGCGGAGCTGGAAGCCCACCGGCCACCCCTGGAGTCGTGGGGCATGTCGTGAACTGAGTCTCACGCACACAAGGCGAGGATCAGCACGCTCGATGGTCGGACAGGGAAGACTACGAGGATATCTTGTACCCAACCTGTTGCCCAGCCGACAGTTGATAGAAGATCTCAAAAGAAAAAAATAGGAAAAAATTCCAAAAGGAATAAAAAATAGGTCAGGAGACTGGCTCCTGAGAGAGCCACGTCTTCTCCTTCTGCTAGGCAGAAAAAAACTGAGGTCTGCTGACTGCAGTGGGAGGGTTATGCCGGAGGGACCGCCCCCCTGGGCGGGGCTGTTCAGCTCTGGCTGTTTAGAATGTATGTATAACATCTCATATTCTGCCTAGGTCTTCTCCTGCAAGCAGGGACATAACCCACGTGTAAAGGTGTATAAGACACGCTGTGTCAGTCCATGGATGCCAGAGAAATATTTGTTTAGGAGATGTGTTTGGGTTTCCCCCATCTTAACAGCACTGCCCATCATTACAAAATACGCCCCCCTTCTGTAGGCATCCGCCCCTCACACGCGCCCATCATGAACAAGTCAGCCTCTTGCAGAGTTGCACGAGCATTGGGAGCGTGTGGCACGATGTCGGCTATTTGTGCGCAGGCATCGTCTACAGCTGATCGTAAATTCCGATATTCGGAGGCTCCGTACTGCACAAGCGATGCGCATACGCAGTTCCGGGTGGGCATTTCTCGACAGAACACCGGCTCAGAGATCACACAATCATATAAATCCTGGTGCCTGACCCTCCAGCTGTTGTGGAACCACAACACCCATGAAAAGTCCCATGAGGCATTGCAAGGCTGACAGTTGCAAGCATGATTCCCAAAGGCAGAGGCATGATGGGACTTGTAGTTCTGCAACAGCTGGAGGACCGCGGGTTGGACACGAGCCCCTGTTGCAGCCTCTCGCTTTGTGACTTGCTGCAAAATACAGCCTGAGTGGTCTCTGGGGGGGGGGGACTTAGGAAATGCTTCCTTCTGCCTGCAGAAAAATGATGACATTATCTCAGCCTAGGCAAAGCCACTGGACTGGAACTCAAAAATGCAAAGTGGAACTTTTCTGTCGTTGGCTACAGGCCAGCTTTAAAATCTGCTTAAGTACAGTGTGTGTCTTTTAGCAAATCCTCTGTACTGGACTGGCCTAAGTGTCCCTCTCTGGCATTTGGACCCGTCCTCTTGCCTCTGGCACTGCCCACATCCCGGCTGACTCACCTGCTATAAATTCAGGGTGGTTAAAATACTGTGGATTAGATAAATCCTACCCCCCCCCCCCCAATCCACAGGGGACAGATGCCAGTTACCACATATAGTGCCCCCCTGCTGAGGGTATAGGAGATCTCAGTTTGTTTTCCCTGTCAAAACATTGTGACAGTTCTGGAAATATTATTGGCCACAGACATCTGTCTATATATAACCGGAGACTTTTCCCAAGGGGGGGGATCGGGTGACTGTGATGATATCGGACAGCAGAGCATGCAAGCAATGTCAGAGGTCAGGAAAGCTGTGGTGAGTGCGATGCTGCCTCTGGAGAGAAAAGGGTTAACTGGCTGCTGGGGAACTACAAGTTCCAGAATGTCCTGCAAGCCAGTGACCACCGGCCGTCCAAATCTGTGCCCAACTCCTTGCTCTGGACATCCCCAACATATGACTCATGAAGGCCCCCCTATATTTCTGGCCAATCATGTCACACGCAGGTTCTCCACCCTCTCCAGGGGTTGACAGTCCTCAAATATATAGAGTGACACCAATATTGCCACCTCCATGCCATTCTCTGCATAAACAAACTATGAATGAATAGGTTTACGCCCCTTCAGGGGGTGGGGCTATGACACCCCTTTTAGATTATAAGCATTTAAAAGCAGGGCCCTCCTAACCCTCTTATCTTGGCTTGTACTGGAACTGTACTGAATCTCTTTATATTGCAATTTGTTGGCTCTATAATAAAAGTAATAGTAATATTATACAGCGCATCCGGAAAGTACTCACAGCACTTCACTTTTTCCACATTTTGTTATGTTACAGCCTTTTTTCAAATAGGATTAAATTCATTATTTTTCTCAAAATTCTACAAACAATCCCCCATAATGACAACGTGAGAGAAGTTTGTTTGAAACCTTTGCAAATTTATTAAAAATAAAAACCGAAAGAATTCCATGTACATAAGTATCACAGACTCCTCCCATGTACATAAGTATCACAGACTCCTCCCATGTACATAAGTATCACAGGCTCCTCCCATGTACATAAGTATCACAGACTCCTCCCATGTACATGGGAGGAGCCTGTGGTACATATGTACATGGGAGGAGCCTGTGGTACATATGTACATGGGAGGAGCCTGTGATACTTTTGTACATGGGAGGAGCCTGTGATACTTATGTACATGGGAGGAGCCTGTGATACTTATGTACATGGGAGGAGTCTGTGATACTTATGTACATGGGAGGAGTCTGTGATACTTATGTACATGGGAGGAGTCTGTGATACTTATGTACATGGGAGGAGTCTGTGATACTTATGTACATGGGAGGAGCCTGTGATACTTATGTACATGGGAGGAGTCTGTGATACTTATGTATATGGATTTTTTTTTTTTTTTTTATAAATTTGCAAAGATTTCAAACAAACTTCTTTCACGTTGTCATTATGGGGGATTGTTTTTCAAATTTTGAGGAAAATAATGAATTTGATCCATTTTGGAATAAGGCTGTAACATAACAAAACGTGGAAAAGTGAAGCGCTGCAAATACTTTCCAGATGCACTGTAATAGTAACAATAATAACATTTAATAATAACATTATTATAATAAGTATAATAATAGCAACCTTCACACACTGTATGTCCTCAGTCTTCTGGGTTAAATTACACTGAGGACATCTTGTGGTGAAAAAAAGGTAATGCCTTTGGGAACTTCGGATTGAAGGTGAGTGTTGTAGCCTGAGCTGCTTTCTTTAAATGTTGTTACCTGTGGCCGGCAGGGGGGCTGTACATCGCTTCCTGAAAACATCACAGCACCCCTGTACTGCTCAAGAGCCCTAATGCAAGCAGGGGGGAGGAGTTATGCAAATATCAAATTGCCTTGATGGGTGTGTGTCAGTATGGAGGGGTGGGTGTTCCTAGGCAGGCTGTGTTTGCATGTAACACCTACCTGTGCTGCTCTCCCTCCAGGATTGAAAGAACTGAAATCCAATGAAAGGGGTGGGACCAGCCAGATTGGGGAGGAAAGAGAGCTTGACCAGGGATATGCAATTAGCGGACCTCCAGCTGTTGCAGAACTACAAATCCCATGAGGCATAGCGAGACTCTGACAGCCACAAGCATGACACCCAGAGGCAGAGGCATGATGGGACTTGTAGTTTTGCAACAGCTGGAGGCCCGCTAATTGCATATCCCTGAGCTAAACTATGCCAGACGTCCTCCAGCCAGGAAATGAGGCAGGTTCTGATTTGCCGCAGCTTCTTTTTTTTTTTTTTTAAAGATATGTTTTATTAAATTTTTTCATAACATACAGACATAGAAAGACAATATGTGGGGGCCTAGCCAGGCCTGTCCCACACACAACATATACAACTTGCTCCTATATCAGTCTACACAGAAGAATATCTGCACATCCATTTAAGCAGCATAATATAATATAAAGACAAATTACAGCAACATAATAGACCTACTAGACAGTCATAGCTGGTAAAATTGCATAGGAGTATAGTTATGGTTCAAGGTATGCTACAACCTACCTACTCTTTCATGGCAGTATTGGGGAAAGGGTCAGGGGGCTAGCCAGCCACCTGCCCCAAATTTTATAAAATGTTTTCTTCCTTTTGCGGATCTCAAAAGTGAGTTTGTAAAGTGGAAGGGCATCATTGACCAGTTTCAACCATAGCCCCACTGTTGGGGTTGCTGCTCCCCTCCAGGTCAATAAAATAGATTTTTTTAGCATAACAGTAAAGGATCCGAAGCAATCGTTTGACCTGGGAGGGAACAGTGAGGTCGCCAAAGACCCCCAGGAGGCAATTCTTGGGATTTAATATGTTGGGAAGCCCCAGCGCCGAAGAGAGAAAGGAGTCTACACTCCTCCAAAAATCCTGCACTATGGGACAACTCCAGAAGCAATGAATGAAGTCAGCTGTATATCCACATCCCCGAAAGCACTCAGCCGAGGACAAAATGCCCATTCTGTGCATCCTGGCCGGGGTGAGATGCGATTGGTGGAAGATTTTATTTGGATGATCCTGTCCCTGGAGGATTTAACAGAAGTCTTGAAAGTGTCACAGAATTCGGACCAGTCCTCCTCTGTTATGGATATATCTAGGGAGTCCCATTTACGTTGTGATGCCTTGAATCTAGGGTTGGAGCCCACCGCCAGTGCTAAATAATAAGTAGAGATAAGTTTCGTGCGGTCTGGGGATCGTAAGAGTTTTTCTAAGTCAGAAATCACAAGCGGGTTGTCTAGTGAACCAAACTGTGCTCGCACAGCGTGTCTAAGCTGATAGTAAAAAAATAAGTAGGTATGTGGTAAGTCAAAGTCAATTCTCATCTGCGCGAAAGATTTAAATCCTTGAGCTGAGTATATGTGACATAAGTATTTTATCCCCCGAGAGGTCCACCTTTGTGGGTCAGGCAGGGAGCCAAATTCTGGTAGTGTAGGGTTAAACCAAAGTGGACTATTAGGGGAGACTGACCAGGAGCCAGGGGCGTGTTTAAGCGTCACTGTTTTAAATAGGGACAGAGATGTACGTAAAATAGTCAGTCCAGGTCCCGGGGGCGTGCATCCACGATAGACAATGTTATGCAATGTTTCGAATGATGAGATCATGGCACCTTCAGTGGTGGTACAGGCATTATTCGGGTCAGGGTGCAGCCAATCATGAATATTAACCAGTTGGGATGCTTTTGCCGCAGCTTCTAATGCATATTGTGAGAAGCTCGCAGTGTGCAGTGAAATCAGAGTAAGCCAGGAGAAGAGCTTGTAGGAGACTGAAAAGAAGCTTTAATGTGCCCCCCTCCCCCAGGCAGGAATAGTTTGTACTCTGCGATCTCTGAATTGCTCAGTCATTGTCAGTGCGTCTATTTTTACTGTACAGATCTGGATGGTGTCCACCCCCCCCCTGAAGTGTCAGAACTGCAGCCAATTCTAGAGTGTTCTGTCTATGAGGGGGGGGGGTGCTCTGTATATAAAGAGATTCCCAGCACAGTCTGTGCCCACATCCTCCCAGCAGCATGGATATTACAATTCACCACCCCTGGATGAGGCGCCCGGTCCTGGCCCCGCCGCTCCTCCCCAGCCGTATCCTGGGCCAGAGGTTCGGAGAAGGCATCCTGGAGTCGGATCTGTTCTCCCAGATGCCCCTGGGCATGAATCCGTATTACATGCGTGTACCCAGCATCCCCCAGCCGGAGACTGGACTGTCCGAGGTATGGAAGGGAAAAAAATAATTATTGGATGGTAAAGATGGCAAGAGCCCATCATATACAAAGGGGCGGAGTTATAGAGCAGTGAATCTGACATTCACCAAACATTCAATGCAGGTGAACCTTCCTGGTGCATGTGTTCTTCAATGATTCACCACCAGTGAATGATCAGTGAAAGTCACATTCCCTGTTTTATTAATATGCCGTATCACGGTTCTGATTGTACAACCCCACTGCCATGGGGAGCATTTTATAGAATTCAGACAGTTATGCAATATGTGAGCCAGCGAGATCAGATCATTTAATCACACCCCAATTGTACGGGGGGGGAATGGTCTAGTGTAAAAGGGGATCCGTGGGGGAGGGCATTAATATAATATAGGGCGTGGTCAAGTTGGGGGGGAGGGATATAACTCTTGTTATTTTTTTTTCCATCTGTATCCTCATTGGGAAGATTTCTTCCTGCCCATAGCCACAACAGGAAGTGAGAGGAAATCCCTCCAAAAGTGAGGGAATCTGTGTTTCTTCCCAGAACTGGTGTCCCCATTGGGGAGATTTCCTTTCATTTCCTGTCCCATCGCCACAATAGGAAGTGGGAAGAAATCCCTTCAAGGTGAGGGAATCCCTGGTTGTTCCCAGAACTGGTGTCCCCATAGGGGAGATTTCTCTTCATTTCCTGTCCCATGGCCACAACAGGAATTGAGAGGGAATCCCTGTTTGTTCCCAGAACTGGTGTCCCCTTTTAGGGGGTTTTCCCTTAATTTCCTGTCCGATGGCCACAATAAGAAGCGAGAAGAAATCCCTCCAAGGTGATGGAATCCCTGGTTGTTCCCAGAACTGGTGTCCCCATTGGGGAGATTTCCCTTCATTTCCTGTCCCATGGGCACAATAGGAAGCGAGAAGAAATCCCTCCAAAGTGAGGGAATCCCTTGTTGTTCCCAGAACTGATGTCCCCATTAGGGAGATTTCCCTTTCACATCCTGTCCCATAGCAACAACAGGCAGTGAGAGAGAATCCCTGGTTGTGAGGTCAGGCACTGATGTTGGACGAGAAGCTCTGGCTTGCAGTCTCCGCACTAATTCATCCCAAAGGTGTTCTATCGGGTTGAGGTCAGGACTCAAGTTCCTCCACCCTCATTATTGTCTTTATGGACCTTGCTTTGTGCACTGGTGTGCAGTCATGTTGGAACAGGAAGGGGCCATCCCCAAACTGTTCCCACAAAGTTAGGAGCATGAAATTGTCCAAAATGTCTTGGTATGCTGACGCCTTAAGAGTTCCCTTCACTGGAACTAAGGAGCCAACCCCAACCCCTGAAAAACAGCCCCACACCATAATCCCCCCTCCACCAAATGATTTGGACCAGTGCACAAAGCAAGGTTCATAAAGACATGGATGATAGAGTTTGGGGTGGAGGAACTTGACTGGCCCGCACAGAGTCCTGACCTCAACCCGATAGAACACATTTGGGATGAATTAGAGCGAAGACTGCGAGCCAGGCCTTCTCGTCCAACATCAGTGCCTGACCTCACAAATGCACTTCTGGAAGAATGGTCAAACATTCCCATAGACACACCCTAAACCTTGTGGACAGCCTTCCCAGAAGAGTTAAATCTGTTATAGCTGCAAAGGGCAGCGCCAACTCAATATTGAACCCTACGGACTAAGACTGGGATGCCATTAAGGTTCATGTGTGAGTAAAGGCAGCCGTCCCAAGGATTCTGACAATATAGTGTATATTGGATGTGATCATTGCTGGCTCTTACACTTGCTGGGGGTTATTCATACCTCCCAACTTTTTGAGATAGGAATGAGGGACACCTATCAGCAAAAGTATGCAGGCATAGGACACACCCCTTGCCACACCCCCTTAAAGGAGAATTGATCAAAAAAAGATTGGTTAAACCCACAAGGGCTTTTTTTTACCACTACTATTCCTTTATATTGTCTTTTAGAATTTACAGATGCAGCAATTTAGAAATCAGATGAAAGGTTTAGTGCTGGAAAACATGTTTTGATAGATACAAAGTGCATTTTATATACAACTATATAGATCGGACCAGAATGAGGGACAGAGGGGCATTGCTCCAAATCTGGGACAGTCCCTCGAAATCAGGGACAGTTGGGAGCTATGGGTTATTGCAGGCCCAGACACTTGCTGGGGGTTATTGCTGGCCCAGACACTTGCTGGCGGTTATTGCTGGCCCAAACACTTGCTGGCGGTTATTGCTGGCCCAGACACTTGCTGGGGGTTATTGCTGGCCCAGACACTTGCTGGGGGTCATTGCTGGCCCAGACACTTGCTGGGGGTTATTGCTGGCCCAGACACTTGCTGGGGGTTATTGCTGGCCCAGACACTTGCTGGCGGTTATTGCTGGCCCAGACACTTTCTGGGGGTTAATGCGGGCCCAGTCAGTTGCTGGGGGTTATTGCTGGCCCAGACAGTTGCTGGGGGTTATTGCTGGCCCAGACAGTTGCTGGGGGTTATTGCTGGCCCAGACAGTTGCTGGGGGTTATTGCTGGCCCAGACAGTTGCTGGGGGTTATTGCAGGCCCAGACAGTTGCTGGGGGTTATTGCAGGCCCAGACACTTGCTGGGGGTTCTCATTACTGTTCCCAAGCGGACTTATTTTATTCTATCTCCTTAGTGTGTCCCCAGGCCATATTTTGTCTATACAAAGGGGGAAGGTGATACACTACAGGCCACAAACTGTGAAAAAACAACCAGGAGATGGTCAGAGACTGCAGACATACTAAAGCTGTGGTCAGAGTCGGAGGATATGCCACTGGTGACTGTCAGAGATTGGAGATATGTTACTAGTGGCTATTAGAGATCGCTGACCCTTACGGCCACTTGACAGCTCCCATATTAGTGTCTGATATTTCTGTTGACACTATCCATTAGAAAAGATCATAGAAATAAAACAGAAAAAGAGGAAATAGGAATGGGCGGATCGGAAGAGTCAGACCTGTGCCGATCACGGCTAATGTTCTTTGTCTCCACCTAGGTAAAGCTGGACAAAGACCAGTTCTCTGTACTGCTGGATGTCAAACATTTCTCCCCCGAAGAGCTGACAGTCAAAGTTGTTGGAGACTATGTGGAGGTGCACGCCAAGCACGAGGAGCGACCGGTAACTGGAATATTTTTTTTTTACAACACTCATAGGACCACTCATTGGCTTAAAAGTTTCGGCTTTGGCCAAACTCCCCCTTAGTCTAGCTCTGAACATACTCTGGTCCATGTGCACACTGCTCTGTTTTGATCTTGAACATCGACAAACGTTATTAACACCAGAACAGGTCACTCGGATGTGTCCTTCCCTGCCAGATGTGACCCCACCCCTGAGGGGCTTAGTCCCATAGACTCCTATGACTAAGCCTGCGTGGCAGGCAAAACATGTTAGGAGGTGGAGTTACATCACTGACATGTTTCGCCCGCTTTACACCTATGACTAAGCAAAATTTGTAACCCCATGTTTTCCTTAGGGGGACTCCTATAACTAAGCCTATATAGCGGGCGCCACCACCGACAAGTTTTGCCTGCTATACAGGCTCAGTCATAGGAGTATAGGTTATTAAGCCTGTAAAGCAGGCGAAAGATGTCAGTGATGTAACGCGCCCACTGTCTCATTTCGCCTGCTTTACAAGCTTAGTGATAGGAGTCTGGGGGTCTAAGCCTCTCAGGGGTGGGGTTACATCTGGTGGTAGCTCCACCACTGACATGTTTTTCCTGCTATATAGGCTTAGTCATAGGAGTCTAAGGGACCAAGCCCATATAGCGGGTGAAACATGTCAGTGATGTAACGCCACCACCACACGTTTTGCCTGCTTTATGGGTTTAGTCATAGGAGTCTGGGGGACTAAGCCCCTCAGGGGTGGGGTTACCTCTGGCGGTAGATGCACCGCTTAAACGTTTCACCTGCTATAAGGGCTAAGTCATAGGAGTCCTATGACTAAGCTTGTATAGCGGGCGCAAAGTGTCAGTGATGTAACTCCACCATGTTTCTCCTTCTATACGAGCTTAGTCATAGGACTAAGCCCTCAGAGGTGGTGTTACATTTGTGGTGAAGGACATCTGCGTGGCCTGGACCTCTCTTTGTTCAACGAGAAGGATCTTTGAAGGCTGATCATTTGCAGCCGGTTGCTGTTCTGTCACCTGGATTAGTGTGGCTTGGGTTGTGTATTGCCTAGTTTAGCTCTGCTGTAGGTGAACCCTAGGAGGTCCCCTGCAGACATGTGCAGAATGGAAAAATTTGTTTAGTTTTCGGATAGATTTGTTCTGTTACTAATTTTGTTTTGTCATGGAATCCGTTTAGTTTAGTTAAAATTTGTTTTATTTATAAATTTTCGAATGAATTCCAACTTTCCAGAACGATTAGAATTCGGATCGGTCGAAAAACGATCGGCCGATTAGAATTCTGTGTGAAAAAATAGCTGGTTGTTAACCACTTCAATACCAGGCACTTACGCACCTTCCTGCCCAGGCCAATTTTCAGCTTTCAGCGCTGTCGCAATATGAATGACAATTGCGCGGTCATGCTACACTGTACCTAAACAAAATTTATATCATTTTGTTCCCATAAATAGAGCTTTCTTTTGGTGGTATTTGATCACCTCTGCAATTTTTATTTTTTGCGCAACAAATAAAAAAAGACCGAAATTTTGAAAAAAAATTTTTTTCTTTGTTTCTGTTAATTTTTTTTTGTAAATAAGTAACTTTTCTTCTTCAATGACGGGCACTGATGATTGGCACTCATGGGCGGCACTGGACAATGATGGGTGGCACTGATGATACTGATGGGTGGCATTGCTGGGCATCACATTTTTTCCCCCCCATCCATAATGTTGCCAGTCAGTGCCCATTTGTGGGCACTGATTGGCATCTATTGCACTTATTTTTTTATATGTGGCCATGGGGTACATACCTGGCAATCCACATGTTGCCCAAATCCTTGGTTGTCCTAGTGGCTTCCCTGGTGGTCCAGTGTGGGCATCTGCGGGGGGGGGGGCTGCGCTTATAAACAATCAGCGCGACCCACCCTGTCAGGAGAGCTGCCGATCGGCTCTCCTCTACTCACGTCTGTCAGACGCGAGTGAGGAAGAGCCGATCTATGGCTCTTCCTGTTTACATTGTGGTCAGCCGTGATTGGACACGGCTGATCACGTGGTAAAGAGCCTCCATCGGTGTAGCGGTGTGTCAGACTGCCCGGCCGTCATTTTGCTATAAACCGGGTGGGAAGTGGTTAAGCAGCAGGTCGGGAAGCTGGCCGCCCGCGTCCTTAACAACCATGAGTCACCTGTCTGCGGGATTCCCCCTACAGATGAATATAAAGAATGCTTGCCAGTAGGGGTCGGTGCCACCGGGTGACATATATAGGCAAGGGGTGGGCCACCCAGCTAAGAGCTGTCAAACCAAAGAGAGGGCATATGGCGGGTAGCCTCTTAGCATATTTTTTTTGCCATTTTTCGGGTCGGTGGGCGTCATGATGGACGATGGATTTACATCGAGGGACACTATATATTTTTCTTTTAATAAAGGATTTGTCATGAACTGTTTCTTACTTCTTGACACTTTTTTTGGTGAATGGGTACTGGGGGGTTTGGGATCTGGGGGTCCCCTTGTTAAAAGGGAGATTCCAATAAGCCCCCCCACCTGCAGACCCAGACAACCACAGCCCAGGGTTTTCAGGAAGAGGCCCTTGTCCCCCATCAACATGGGGACAAGGTGCTTTGGGGTGGGGAGCACAGAGCCCCCCCATGCCTCAAAGCAACCCCCCCATGTTGAGGGCATGTGGCCTAGTATGGTTCACCCCCCCCCATTTCCTGACCTGCCAGGCTGCATGTCATTTTGGGAGGGACCCCACCGGTTTTATTTTGGCGTGGGGTTCTCCTTAAAGTTCATACCAAACCAGAAGGGCCTGTTATGGGGGATGGGGAGGAGACCCTACTCCATTTTTTTTAAAACATTTTTCTATTTCTTTATATTTATAGGTCAGTGGGGGAAGCCCGCTGACAGATGATGACTCATCGTTGTTAAGGACGCAGACGGCCCGCTGCTTAACAACCAGCTATTTCTTCACACAGAATTCGAATCGGTCAATTGTTTTTCGACCGATCCAAATTCTAATTGTTCTGAAAAGTTGGAATTAGTTCAAATTCATTTTGTTTATTCGTTTTCTTACGAAATTTGTTACTATTTCATTCGGAGATTTGAATCTCTGAATAACCAAAATTCGTCCCAAATTGTATTCGGACCCGAAACGAATTGCACATGTCTAGTCCCTCCGGGGAGCCAAGTTTATAACTCCACAGAGGAGCCGGTATCATATCAGACACAAATAATTTTCTGTATTTTCCAGGATGAACACGGCTTCATCTCCCGCGAGTTCCACCGCAGATACAAGTTCCCCGCAACTGTGAATCCGGCCTCCATCACTTCGGCACTGGCCGCCGACGGACTGCTCTCCATCCAAGCGCCGGTCGTAGAAGCGGCCAAGACTGAAGAGAGGAGCATTCCAATCGCAAGGCAGGAGAAGTGAGGAACCAGAAGCTGATCGCACCGGCTGTGCCCCTCGTCCGCCATTTCTGCCAAAGATCCTCCTAAAACTGCTGGGGAAGGATCCTAAGTCCTACTACTTGTGCCAAGGCCTCATTTAACCCACTAGCATGAAAAATCCTTAAAGAGTACCTGTCAGTACAGCTGTGTCCTGATACAGATAAGGGTGTGGACGCTGGCATGGTCCGATGCTAGTTCCAGGGCAGCCCACACTTCTATAGCCTTGGCTGCACCAGGTAACAGTCGTTTTGACAGGTTTACTTTAATTCGTTGTTTCTCCTGCCATCTTAAAGCAGAACTCTACTTTTTCAGGTTTAAAGCCATGTCTTGCTGAGATCAATAGAGGGGCTGCAATGCTTGCTTTGCCTGGAGAAAATGGTGCTCCTGGCTCACTACAGTGCTGGAGCATGTGACCAGAAGCAAAGGCCTTTTATCTCTTATAAAGCGGAGGCTCATAGTTTAGATCGACTGTTTCTCCTTGTCAGCAGAGGCTATATGAACCAAAAACCTAGGCTCCGGTCACATGAACCAAAAACCTAGACTCCGGTCACATGGGCCAAAAGCCTAGACTCCGGTCACATGGGCCAAAAGCCTAGACTCCGGTCACATGGGCCAAAAGCCTAGACTCCGGTCACATGGGCCAAAAGCCTAGACTCCGGTCACATGGGCCAAAAGCCTAGACTCCGGTCACATGGGCCAAAAGCCTAGACTCCGGTCACATGGGCCAAAAGCCTAGGCTTCGGTCACATGACCAGCTCAGAAGAGAGCTAGACGCAGCATTTTCTCCAGGATAAACATTTCAGCTCTTATATAAATTTAGAATTCAATTCCTTGGCTTGTACAGGTACTACAATATTTACTACTTTGTTCCCCCTCCCCTGCTGCAGCTTCCATCTTTGTTTATTCGTACATATTTTACCATTTACTGCCATTAACCTGGGATATGACGTCACTTGGAAGGGTTCTGATCTTTCTGCTGTATCCAGAGAACAGATCTGTGTCCTATGTATATCTACATCTTGGTGCCCAAGAAGATCCAGTGTGGTGGTGGAGCTTTCTCCTACCAGGGTGCCATGCTGTGGAACAGCCTCCCTGTCAAGCTCCAGGAGGCCCCTACTATTCCGGTGTTCCGAGGGTTATTGAAGACTTGGCTTTTCACGCAAGCCTTTCCTGCGTAGCCTTTTTGATTCCATCCTTTTTGCTGCTCTGTGCAGCTTCTAGTCCCTGGGTCTTCTTCTCCCAGGAACTCTGCTATGCGTGTCGGGACCCTTTGGGGTAAGACAGCGCTATATTAAGATACCCCTCAACTATCCCAGCACACTGGTTACTTTGCTTGCTTGCCTGCCTCCCCCTTTCCTGCCAATATCACTTTCTTTTTAAATGCAGACTAGTTCAACAAGTTCATTAGCTTTTAATAGAAGAAGCCCACTGGTGGAAAAAAAGTGCAATTGACTGTTTAACTTCCCAATGGTTGCTAAAAATGATATTCCATATTGGTAATAAAAAAAAAAAAATCACTAAAATGGCTAAAGCAAGAAACAGGAAGCTAGACAGACACGGCTGAGAAGCACAGGAGAGGAGGAAGCTGAAGGAAAAAGTCATAGAAGTGTCTAAAGAATGCAAACCACCGACATCACCTGGAGCTGAGAAAACATGTATTTTCCTTGTGGAAAGCTGTTGCAGAACTTTTATTGTTTGTGTTCCAACAGGTGAGGATAACGAGGTCGCTTTCTGAAAGTGATCCCCCATTGTCTGCTCATATATAGAATCTGGATGTGTGAATAAAAACCTCATGCAGAGGAACAAATACTTATGTAATGGAAACTAACTGGGATAGTTAATAAAAGTCATTTTCATGTTCAGTTTGCTTCTTTTTTTTATTTTTATAGTGAGACGCACACACAGTGCATTATGGGATGGATGTGGGTAGTTCAGCTATGGTATTTGTTTTTGGGGCATGGCTTACAACGTGCAGACGCTGGGTTCAGAAACACACACAAGGGAACTCAAAAAGGCTCCAACGCCACTTTTCTGGCAGCAGTACCTTAAAGTGATTGTAAAGGATTTTTTTTAAAACAACAAAACACCTCTAACTTACCTGCTCTGTGCAATGAAATTGCACACAGTGGCTCCCAAACCACCTCTTCCTGGGGCCGGCGCTCCTGGCCCCTCTCTCCCTGACCATTGCCCCCATGGGAAGTGTCTCACTCGTCCCTTTTTGCTCCCGAGCCCCGCTGCTGCGTTCATTGACACAGACAGCAAGACTCGGCCCCGCCCCCCTGGTCACTGTATTTGATTGACAGCACTGGGATCCAATGGCTCCCTCTGCCCCAGCAAAGACAGCGAGACCCGGAAGTGATGGAAGAGAAGAGCTGCAGACGAGCACAGCGCTTGTTGGAATGAGGGCTTAGGTAAGTAATAAGGGGAAGGGTGCCTCCTGTCAGCGTGACGGGTGCAGTGACCGGGGAGGGTGCTTTGGGGAAGGTGTGCACACTCTCCTTCTGTAGTGCAAACGCGGACAAATGTACCCGTCTTAGATCGGAATAGCACTGACACTATTAGATGGGTTTCCAAAGGGTGTCTATGCCACTGTTTATGAATTCTCCCAACAGTTTTTATAAAAAGGGATGTACTGCAATGTTTAACGCCATCACCTCCCTAACCACTTCAGCCCCGGAAGATTTGGCTGCTCAATGACCGGGCAATTTTTTGCGATACGGCACTGCGTCGCTTTAACTGACAATTGCGCGGTTGTGCGACGCTGTACAAACAAAAAATTTATTTCCTTTTTTCCCCACAAATAGAGCTTTCTGTTGGTGGTATTTGATCACCTCTGCGGTTTTTATTTTTTGCGCTATAAACAAAAAAAAACAAATTAAAAAAAAAAAAAAAAAATTATATATATATATATATATTTTTTGTACTTTTTGCTATAATAAATATCCCCAATTTGGGGGAAAAAAAAGCATTTTTTTCCCCTTAGTTTAGGCCGATATGTATTCTGCGACATATTTTTGGAAATAAAAAAAAAAAAATCGCAATAAGTGTATATGGAATTTTTTTGTTTTTGCAAAAGTTATAGCGTCTACAAAATAGGGGATAGATTTATGGCACTTTTATTCTTTTTTTTTTATTACTAGTAATGGCGGTGATCTGCGATTTTTATCGGGACTGCAACATTATGGTGGACACATCGGACACTTTTGGGACCAGTGCTATAAAAATGCACTGATTCCTATGTAAATGTTACTGGCAAGGAAGGGGTTAACACTAGGGGGTGATCGAGGGGTTAACTGTGTTCCCTAGTGTGTGTTCTAACTGTAGGGGGATGGGACTGACTGGAGGAAATGACAGATCATTGTTACTAGCTAGTAGGAACTCACGATCTGTCTCCTCTCCTCACAGAACACAGAACACACACACACACACACACACACACACACACACACACGTCCCTGTCCTGTCTCTCGTGCCCGTGATCGCGCGTATCGCCACCCCCGCAGTGCAGTGTGTGTGCGCCTGGTATCCCGCTTAAAGAAACCGACGTACAGCTACGACAACTCGTGGGATTGTGACGACCTGCCGCAGTATAATGACAGCAGCTGGTCGGCAAGTGGTTAAAGAGACATGATCACCTTTCCCATGCATGTCAAAGAGGTGACCGGGTCCCTGATAAAGGACCTTACCAGTGTTCTATGGCAGCTCCTTGCTTCTCTGCATCCAGTGCTGAAATCAGCAGTGTTGGCCCCTGGGGGGGGGGGGGGGGGGTAGCGGTAGCGGTAATGCCAACACCCCTCCCCCCCCTTCATGTGACAATGTGGGCCTAGCAATAGTCATACGATGCATACTAGCACATTATGCCTTTACTTTGCAGGTAAGACAAAACAAAACAAAAAAAGCGCCAGGCTTTACTGCCTGTTTAAATGTATAGAAAAGGGGAGAGATTTGAACGTGTACACAGAAAGTTCTAATACTTTTTTTTTATTCGCCAGTAATATCACACACAAAACCAGCAAACATACAGGGAGGTGGTCCATTAAAAACAGGCCACAATGTATTACAAAAAAAAAAAAACATACAAAAACATTGCTAAATCTTTTTTTATTTTATTAAAATGCACGAAAATCTAATTCTATTATGTCGTGTGCCCAGTCCCCCTGGACACAAAATAAGGAAAGGCGCGTTCAAAATGGCAAAGTTACCAATGGTATGTGTGATAAGACCATTAGGACCGCATAACTATTATAACCTGTGCTTTGTCTATGCAAGCAACAGGTTCTCTTTATTGCCCCCCCCCCCCCCCACCTCTGCAGCACATACTCACCGATCAGCCGCTGGGAGTAAAGAATACCCCCCCAGTACTTCAAGTTATGAGAAACATGACAATACTGGTGCTTAGTGATTGGCTGCTCAGGTACCCAACGCTATCACATGGGGGGTGGAAAGAAGGTCCTCAGGCCTGTGTAAGCTCTAGGTCCACGATGGTGAACCTTGGCACCCCAGATGTTTTGCAACTACATTACCCATGATACTCATGCACTCTACAGTGTAGTTGAGCATCATGGGAAATGTAGTCCCAAAACAACTGGGGTGCCAAGGTTCGCCATCCCTGGTCTAGGTTGTAAGTTGGAGCTTACACGATTTCCTTGGTTTGCTCCCAGCGCATCCACTGGAAGGTAAGTATGTGCAGATTCTGGGGCCCATCAATAAAGTGAACCCATTGCACTTCACAGCTGAATTCAAGGAATTTAGCCACTTTGTAAAAAGTGCAGGCACACTATGAGGCAAGTCCAAGAAGATGCATGCAACCTCCTGAAATTATCTCTATTTTTTATGTCTGACAGGTTTATGGCGTGCGTGCGTGCCCACCCCTCTGGTGCCCATTAAAAGAAGCCTTTGTATTATGTGAACTCCTTCACAAAATACAAAGGCTTCTGTGATTGGGCAGGAGGAGGGAGCAGGCATAACAAGCTGCACAAGCTCTAATGTTGAAGATGCTTAGACCTGTCAGGCTCCCAGAAATACAGTTATAGCTGTCTTCCAGGAGTGCAATAAAACTGTCAGATGTAAAAAATAAAAAAATAAATAAATAGAGACAAGCCCAGGAGATGTGATGCACCTCATTGGACTAACTGAGTGCCCTCACTTTTTTTTTTTTTTAGGAGCTGAATTTTTAGAATTGAGCTTTAAGCTGGTACTAAAGCCTCCTTATTTTAACATTAGTATAGTTTATTTTATTTTAACACAGGACAATAAATGATCCCCGTCCAGTAAACGTCAGGAACAGTCCCATTTTTGTTTGTTTACTGCCTCATCCTCCGGCCACACATAACAAACTTTCTAGACATGTTCCATCACACATAGCACCGTAGTATATTCGTAAAAAGTGGGCGATGCGAGGACGCTGCCTGCGCCGACACGAATGGGCAGCCTGAGCGGACACCACATGCAAGACACGCCCCCTTGCTCCTCCTCCTGAATCTGCCTTGGAAGTCGCTGTCAATCACTTTCTTCGGGGAAGGAGAAAAGGCGTGTCTTCTGTGTGTTGTCCTGCTTGAGCTGCCTGTGCGTTTCCGCAGTGCTGGGGGTTCAGGGTTAGGCCCCATGCACACGAGACGCAGGTGCAAACTCTGCTGAACACACGTTTTTAAACGCTGAAACCGGCGTTTATAAACGCGTGTTTTGCCGCATTTGCGGCCGCGTTTAGCGGCGTTTTACCGCGTTTGCGTTTATAAGCGTTTCATTATAGACCCTCCCTAAGCTCAAAAAACAGTAAATTTTAACCATTTCAGCCAGTTTGTGAGACCAGAGTGAGTAGCAGCAGCTGAGAGAGCAGCAGTGTACTTGTATTTAGCGTATCACTTGCCACAAGTTGTGGATTGTCCACTTGCCACGTTACCTGGCCACGTCACCTGGCCACATCACCTGGCCACGTCACCTGCCACGTCACCTGGCCACGTTACCTGGCCACGTTACCTGCCACGTCAGCTGGCCACAAGTTGTGGATTGTCCACTTGCCATGTCACCTGGCCACATCACGTGCCACGTCACCTGCCACAAGTTGTGGATTGTCCACTTGCCACGTCACCTGGCCACGTCACCTAGCCATGTTACCTGCCCACATTACCTGCCACGTCATCTAGCCACAAGTTGTGGATTGTCCACTTTCCACGTCACCTGGCCACGTCACCTGCCACAAGTTGTGGATTGTCCACTTGCCACGTCACCTGGCCATGTCACCTGGCCACGTCACCTGGCCACGTCACCTGGCCACGTTACCTGGCCACGTTACCTGGCCACGTCACCTGGCCACGTCACCTGGCCACGTCACCTGGCCACGTCACCTGCCACGTCACCTGGCCACGTCACCTGCCACAAGCTGTGGATTGTCCACTTGCCACGTTACCTGCCACAAGTTGTGGATTGTCCACAATGCAATGCAAGCAATTACAGTTTTCTTTTATATTTTTTAATAGTTTTTCATCATTTGCCATAATTTTTGAGATTTCTAATGTTAAAAAATAGGTCACCTTTAAAAACGCTTATAAACGCAAACGCGGCAAAACGCCGGTACCGCGTTTAGCGTCTGAAACGTGGAAAACTTTTGCGTCTGAACCCATTTTTTTGCTTCTGGAAAAACGAGGTTAAACGCAACTGCTTGTAAACGCCAAAAAACGAGAGTGTGTGCATGGACACATAGGATAACATTGAATGGGTTCAGGAGCAGTTGAAAAAAGCGTCCAACTGCCTCTGAACGCGCGTTCAACAGCAAATAACAGCGTCTCGTGTGCATGGGGCCTTAGTCCACCTTTACATTATTTATGTAAAAGGTTAACATTTTAAAGTAACCCTGTCTAGTTTAAAAAAAAAAAAAAAGTTACTGGCTGCAAAAGAAGATCTAATTAGTTTAAGGGCCAATTCACACCACATGGAGTCCAGTGCGTTTTTTTTTCTGCATCAAAAACGCATTGAAAGAAGGTTATATGGGTTTTCAATCGCATAGCTCACACCAGTGCTTGCAGTTCCAGGAAAGGAAAAAAAAAAAAAAAAAAAAAAAAAGTAGAACATGCTGCATTTTTCCTGCACTGGACCACAACTAAATGCACCAAAACACACTGGAACACACGTGTCCTTATTTAAGGTTAAGAAAAAAAAAAAAGGGGGGGGGGGGATGCACTGGAACGCATCAAAAACGCATCTGGAGGGCACATGCAAAAAAGCATCTGGAAGGCATACGGACTGCGTTTCTAGGGTGTGAACTGGACCTAAAGCTGAACTCCAGATTTTGTTACACTTTACAGTTTATTTGGGCCAAGCTGGCCAAAACGAGCTATGTCCCTCACTAACATGTGTATAAAAAGTGTATGTAGCTGAGGCTCCATACAGCACAAACGCACTGCGTTCCAGGTTCAGGCTGAGACCTTCCGGTCTCATTCCCTGAACTAAGTAGAGTCTGAGTGGCGCTCAGCCATTCATAGAAAGCACTGTATTGTATCAATGAATACAAAGCTTCCTCCGATTGACTGAGTCAGAGACTGTGACATCATCAGCCTGTCTCCCTGACTCAGCCAAATCAGAGGAAGTTTTGTATTCATTGATACAATACATCACTTTCTATGAATTGCTAAACGCCGCTCAGATAGACTATACTGTGTTCTGGGTATATCTGAGCGGCGTTTATCAATTCATAGAAAGCGGTGTATTGTAGCAATGAATAAAAAGCTTCCTCTGATTGGCCGAGTCAGGGAGACGGGCTGATGATGCCACAGTCTCTGACTCAGCCAATCAGAGGAAGTTTTGTATTCATTGATACAATACATCACTTTCTATGAATTGCTGGGCGCCGATCAGATAGACTCTACTGTGTTCCGGGAATGAGACAGGGAGGTCTTGGCTCGAACCCGGAACATAGTGCGGTATGGAGCCTCAGCTACATACACTTTATACTAGATATGCATCAATACCGTTTTATTTTATTACTGGCGAGTATGAGTACCGATACTTTTGGTCAAGTACCCACTGATACTGAGTACCGATACCATTGCTGTTTGTTTGCCCATTGCTGCACTTCTTAAATGGCGCATCTCTGTCTTTCTATACTGGGATCAGTGATAGAAACCGCATGCGATTTGGACAGGAATCACACCGCATTCCTGTTCAAATTGCATGCAATTCTTTGCAGTGCGATTTGAGCTCAAATCGCAAAGGTTTCGGTTTCGGGGAGCATTTGCATGAGTACGGGATATTGGTGCATCCCTAGTTTATACCACACATCCAGCGGCCTCACATGTTAGCGAGGGACATCGTTTATTTGAGCCAAGCTGGCCCAAACTAACTAACTATGTAAAAAGTGTAACAAAAGCTGGAGTTCAGCTGTAAGACCCCTTTCTCACTGGGGCCGCCCGTGCATTAGCGCTAAAGCGCCACTCGTTTTAGCAGCACTTTAGCGCTATTTAAGCGGCGCTTTTTCGGCTTCTAGCAGGGCGCTTTTAACCCCCCACTAGCGGCCGAAGAAGGGGTTAAAAATGCCTGTGTTGTGGTGCTTCCAAAGCACTTTTCGGGTGCTTCGGAAATGCTGCCCATTCATTGCCATAGGCAGGGGTGTTTTGGGAGCGCGGTATACAGTGCTCCCAAACCGCCCCAAAAGATGCTGCTTGCAGGACTTTTTCTAACGTCCCACAAGCGCACCGCCCCGGTGTGAAAGCACTCAGGCTTTTACATTCGGGCGGCATGGGAGGCAGTTGCTAAAACGCCTGGAAACTGCCTCAGTGTAAAAGGGATCTAAGAGCTGCGGCTGCCAGAACAGTGTCTCCCCCCCCCACATGCTGGGGTTCCATCCACCGGCTCCCTATCTGGAAGTGTTGAATGTAAAGAGGTCAGGCTCGGGAGTACTCCCTATATCCCTTCATCGGTGGCCCTGGTCATAAATACTGGCTCGTGGGTAGTTGGTGTTGGCATGAAGTGTGTGCTAATAAGACAAATCCTTCAATAGCTTATTTCTTCACCTCTTATCTATAAATTAGGGCCAGACCCATAAATTCTGGTGTGGAACAAAATACAGGAGCCACCCACAGTAGCCAATCAGAATGCAGCTGACTGTAGACAGCATATTAGAAAAGGCCCCTTTCACCCCGAGGAGTTTTTCAGGCGTTTTGCGCTAAAAATAGCGCCTAAATCACGCCTGAAAAGCTCCTGCCCTGCAGTCTCAATGTGAAAGCCAGAGTGCTTTCACACTGAGGCGGTGCGCTGGCAGGACGGTAAAAAAAAAAGTCCTGCTAGCCGCATCTTTGAGACGGTGAAGGAGCGGTGTGTATCCCGCTCCTTTACTGCTGCTGCCCGTTGAAATCAATGGGACAGCGCGGCTATACCGCCGGCAAAGCGCCTCTGCAGAGGCGCTTTGCGGTGGTTTTTAACCCCTTCTCAGCCGCAAGCGGGGGTTAAAACCTCCCCGCTAGTGGCCGAATAGCGCCGCAAAAACGACGGTATAGCGCCGCTAAAAATGGCGGCGCTTTACCACCGACGCACCCACCGCCCCAGTGTGAAAAAGGACAAAGGGAAACGCAAACCCCCGATGAAGTGGTATGAGGAACACCGCTACCTTGTCCCAGGCCCAGTTTCTATACATTATCCCCCACACACCAGCTGCAGGATCAGACTCCAGACAGATGCGCAATATAAAAACATGGCAATAAATACAATACTCAGTGGAGGCCCCCAGCTGCGTCAATACAGCACCAATGGCCGGGTTACTGGCGCTCGTACATCTCTTTCAAGATCTTCATGCTCTGGGTGTAGCGCTGCTGATTCTGGTAAGATGCATCTTTCCACCTGAAATACAAAAACATTCAGATATAAAAGAGGGACTCCGGGGAACACCCTGCTGGAGTCTTCTAGATCCTTTCCAGACCAGGATTTTATGTGTGTGTGTGTATACATACATACACAATATATATACACACACACACACGAGTATAAGCCGACCAGAGTATAAGCCGAGGCACCTAATTTTACCACAAAAAAATGGAAAAACGTATTGACGCGGAAAAGAGGGTCAACAATGCCCATTTGCATGCCTCACTGTGCCCATTTGCACGCCTCACTGCGCCCACCTCCACACTGTGCCCACCTCCACGTACCTGAAATTCTTAACAGGCTGCGCTGCGGGCGTCCATTTTTTCTAAAATTCGCGGCTTCCTCCTGGTCCTGTGCGGTTCCGTGATAGGCGATTGTGTTCAGTGTTCCGCCTATCACGGCCATCTTCTCATCCTCTGACTTTCCCAGCAGACACTGTGTTTAGTGATCCGCCAATCACGGACATTCTTTCATCCTCGAACAAGAGAAGGTCCGTGATTGGCGGATCACTAAACACAGTGTCTGCTGGGAAAGTCCAAGGATGAGAAGATGGCCGTGATAGGCGATTGACACTGTGTTCAGTGTTCCGCCTATCACCGAACTGCACGGGACCAGGAGGAAGCCGCAAATTTTAAAAAATGGATGCCCAAGGTACACTGACTTGAGTATAAGCCGAGGGGGGTATTTTCAGCCCTAAAAAAAGGGCGAAAAAATTGGCTTATACTCAAGTATATACGGTATATATATTTGTATAGATATTCATATTTTTTTTCACTGGGACAGGAGGGCCTAAAATAAAATGTTTTTAAAGCTGATCCCATCCTTATTGTCTATCTGGAAAAAAGAAAAGAAGGGGGAGATCAAAATGCCCTTTTCACTCACATGCTGCGGTCCCGTGACGCCCCAGTCTCCTCTCTTCTGTTTACATCCAAAAGAGGCTCCTTCTTCAGGTATCCATATCTCTGCCTGCGTGATGTGGACACTTCCTATTAGCTGTCCAGCGGTGGGGTTCTCTAAGGATCCAAAAGAGCAGCAACGCTAGTGTGTGGGGACTATGAGGGACCGGACGCAGAGGGCCACATCTGCAGTACTGGATTAGTGGTTCAGTGCAACGGGAAATGGACCCGGACTGCAGACCTAGGTTAGCATATCAGCAAATCAGAGGAAGCTTTGTATTCATTGCTACAAAATATCACTTTCTGTGAATGGCTGAACGCTGCTCAGAAATTCCTTCACAAGGTAGGGAAAAAAGTGCTGAGGAAGGAAGGTTGAAAGGGATTGTAAATCCTTTAATAATTTTTGCACAGAGCAGCCCCAACCCTCTTCTTCTGGTGTCCCCCTGCTGGCACTCCTGGCCCCTCCCCCTGCCTAGTCCCTTATAGCAAGCCGCTTTCTCTGTGGGCACTCGTGCGTGCTCACTCCCGAGCCGGCTCTGTGTCCACTTACACAGCGTGCAGCTCAGCCCTGCCCCTTGCTACCTCCCCCCTGTCTGCGATTGACAGCAGCAGGAGCCAATGGCTCCCACTGCTGTCTCTGAGCCAATTAGGAGGAGTTTTCAGTCTCCCACAACTGTCCTATGACATTGATGGCGAACCTTGGCACCCCAGATGTTTTGGAACTACATTTCCCATGATGCTCAACTACACTGCAGAGTGCATAAGCATCATGGGAAATGTAGTTCCAAAAACATCTGGGGGTGCCAAGGTTCACCATCACTGTCCTATGAGAATGCAGGGCCCCTGACCCCCTCTCTGGACAGTGCTGGTTGGCCCTGTGCTGATCACATGCACCCTACCAAGAAAAAAAAAACCTCTCTAGCAATACACACCAAACTGAGCATGTGCAGCCTGTTCCCTGGCTTTGTAAATATCAGGAAATATATTGGGGTCAGTGGAAGAAGGGGAGGATCAGAGAAGACAGGATCAAACAGCCTTTTTTTTTTTTTTTTACACAATGCAGAGGATTAACCCCTTGGGTTCCACAGTGAGTATAACCAGCATGTTTTACTGCATATACAGACTGATTTTACTGCTGTGGGTTTAGTAACACTTTAAAGGGCAGAGAATAAACCTTCAGCCTTTAGAACCACTTTCATATTTGCCCGGTGATGGGCTATAAAATGAACCTGAATTGGAAAAGTAAAAGATGTTTCTGCTGCATTTATATCCCGTGGATCTGTGCTTTCTTCACCTCTATGGTTGATTCTTCATCATTACCCCATCAGGCATCGGTGGTACACCCCTGGACATTATGAAACAAAGCCTCTGCCTCTACCAAGATGGCTGCCACCACGCAAACACACACACATACATAATTATATATATATATATATATATATATATATACACATACACACACTATCACTACAAGCTCTACATAAGAGATGTCTTTTTCTCACCTCTGCCGGACCTTCTTCCATCGCTCCATGTTGCGACAGATCAGTGTGGTCATGCTCGGTGTCTGCTCTGCTGGCTGATAGAAAAAGTGTGAGGGATGAATGATATGAAGAAATACAAATATTCTCCAGCATGTGTTGCAGCTAGTCACCAACTAAACCTAACCATTCAGATTAAATCCACACAGGGCACCGGCCCACACCGAAAAAACTACCAATACATGATTGAACCACTTGCCGACCAGCCGCTGCAGTTATACTGCGGCAGGTTGGCTCGGCTACGCAAATCGCCGTAGGTGTACGTCGGGCTCCTGCATGGCACTCTGTGGGCGCTCGCGCTTCCATTTGCCAACTGGGGGAGCCAATCAGCATGTTCGCCGGACACCCGCGACCGTTCCCCGCAGTGACAGAACGGGGATCTGCCGAGGATAAATCTCCGTTCTGACAGGGGAGATCACACAGATTCTGTCTTTCTGCTATGCAGCCCTTTCCCCATACAGTTAACCTCTTGATCTCACCCCTGATGTTAACCCTTCCCTGCCAGTGTCATAACAGTGAATATTTTTAGCTCCCATTACTGTAGTAATGTCACTGGTTCCCCAAAAAAAGTGTCAAAAATTTCTGTTAGGTGTCCGATCTGTCTGCCGCAATCTTGCTAAAAAAAATATATAATAATAATAATAATAATAATAATAATAATAATAATAATAATAGCTGATCACCGCCATTACTAGTAAAAAATAAATAAATAATAAAAATGCTATAAATCTTTCCCCTATTTTGTAGACGTGGTAACTTTTGCGCAAACCAATCAATATACGCTTACTTGGATTTTTTTGTAGCAGAATACAAATTGGCATAAATTGATGAATACATTTGTTTTGTTTTTTTTTTTAGAAGGGTTTTATAACAGAAATTTAAAAAATTTGGGTGTTTCAAACCACAGAGGTGATCAAATACCACCAAAAGAAAGCTGTATTTGTGGGGAAAAAAAATCGACATCAATTTTGTTTGGGTACAACATCGCACGACTGTCAGTCGCGCAATTGTCAGTTAAAGCAACGCAGTGCCGTATCGGAAAAAATGGCCCGGTCATTTAGGGGGTAAATCCTTCCAGGGCTGAAGTGGTTAATGATCATGGTATTACTGTGGTTGATTGGCCAGCAAACTCGCCTGACCTAAACCCCATAGAGAATCTGTGGGAATTGTCAAGAGGAGAGACACCAGACCCAACAATGCAGAAGAGCTGAAGGCCGCTATCAAAGTATCCTGGGCTTCCATAACAGAAGTGCCACAGGCTGATCCCCTCCATGCCACGCCGCATTGATGCTGTAATTCATACAAATGGAGCCCCGACCAAGTATTGAGTGCATCCTATACTGTACATGGACAGACTTTTCACTAAGCCAACATTTCTGTATTAAAAATCCTTTTTTTTTTTCTATTGGTCTTATGCAATAGTCAAATTTTCTGAGATACTGAATTTTGGGGTGTCACTCGCTGTAAGCCATAATCATCAAAATTAAAAGAAAGAAATGCTTGAAATATATCACTCTGTGTAACAAATCTAAAGAATATACGAGTTTACTTTTTTAATTGAATTACTGAAATACATTTTGATGATATATAATTTCCTGAATAATAATAATAAATTATATATATGTGTGTGTGTAATATTATATTATAATATATATCTATCTATACACACACACACACACACACAGATATATTTATTATTATACAGGAGATTATATATATATATATATATATATATATATATATATATATATATATATATATATATATCTCTCTCTATATCTTTTTTTATTTTTCATAATACTTTGCCCTAAATCTTCCCTTTTTATCTTCATTATAAAAAATAAAAAAATATACTTCTACTCTTACTATGTTGAGGTTGAGCTGGTCCTCATCCCGAGGGAAGGGTGTTGGAATTCTCAAGTTTACCGGATCTCCACTGTCCGTCACTGGACATGGTACGGGAAGAGGTAGGTGGTAGATGTTCTGAGAGCTCCCGTTCACCACATCTCCCTGGAAACAGAAAAAAAATAAATAAAAAAAAAAGAGAACAAATCAGCACATGAAACCAAAATACTTTATATAATGCTCTTCTTAGATACAAGGGTGAAACCAAAGTAAGCCTGGCGTTCTGGGTGAAATGCGTCAGCAGAGAAGGTCTCAGCGTGTGAATTTTACCGAGTGCCGCCAGGTTAAACTTCTCTTGGATTTGTTTGGTGTGCAGGGCATAGGACGAGCCCCCTACCTGGCGTTTGGCTCCCAGTCTTTTCGGAAGGTGACTCGATTAGGAGCCTGGAAGCAACTGACCCCATTTTTTTTAAAATTAATTTATGAACTCATTTGGAGGATGAAAGAATTCACTCCATATTTACACCACGGTACTCCCATATAACAGAGGGTTCTAGTCGGTGGGTACATTGGGACATGTCAGTACTTCTTAAAGACTTAAGGGGGTTCAAGTGTACTACTAAATAACAGCTTAAAAGAGAATCTGGCATTCGAGAAGCCAGTCCTCAGTGAAGCCATGCTGCATTACCTCTTCTGATGGCGTGGGCGTTGATGGGCGTTCGGGGACCTTTGCTCCGGGCGCATTGCGCAGCCAGGCTCGGCACACAGGATAAAGGGGCGTGTCTTCAGAAAACTGCGCCAAGTCTACGCTCCGATCAAAGAGGCGGATGACGAAAGTGTCTGATGGAAAGAGAACACAGTATATTTGAAGGGAACATACGGTGTGTTTTCAGTGAGAACATATTTGGAGTCATTATGAAACATTTACTTGAGAAGTTGTTTATATGACTTTCACATTTCTGCATGCTGGCTCTTAATTATTTATATCATATTAGAGAAGTATATTAGCCACTAGAAGCGGAGTAATCATTATAAATCACACTGCCTCTCTATGCTGAGTATTGAACAGAGAGAAATCTAGATTACTCACTGGAGCAAGCATCCTTAAATGGCAGACCATGGTCCGAATCCACCATTCAAGGAGCCGCTTTCCTCTCCCAGCCTCTGTCACTCTCATACAGCAGAGAGGGAGGCAGCACAGCACTGGACGGCACGGTTTTTAGTACATGGTGAGATGCTGTATGCATTGTGGCAAAACCAGAGAACACAGAGGGCATGGCTGGGGGGGGGGGGGGGGGGGGGGGAGAGAGAGACATGGCTGTAAGGAAGGGGGGTGATTTGAAGGGGGGAAGAGGATGTGAAAAGGGGGGGTAGAGGACATGACTGTGGGGTGGAGAAATGTGAAAGAGGGGGGGGGGGGCTTTAGAGAACAAGGCTTGGGGGGGGGGGGGAGGGAGTTGAGGGGGGTAGAGAACATGGTTCAGGGGTGGTGTGAAGGGAGGTAGAGGACATGGCGGGGGGGGGGGGGGGGCAGAATGTGTAGGGGGCAGAGGACATGACTGTGGGGTTAGAGGACATGGCTGTGTGGGGGGCTTTAGAGAACATGGCCTGGGGGGGGCTGTGTGGGGGTGATGAGAACATGGTTGTGGGGGGCGGGCGGTGTGAAGGAAGGTAGAGGACATGGCTGTGGGGGGATTGAAGGTGGGTAGAGGATATGGCTGTAAATTCAGGTGGGGGGGGGGGGGGTTCAGAAAACTACTGTGAAGGGGAAACTGATGGTAAAGTGAGGGACTTTGATGTAAGGGGGGGGGAGGGGTACTGAGGACACTGATGTAAGAACACATTGTGATATAAGGAGGGGGGGTTGAGTTCTATTTGAGTTTTCCGTTAACTGAATAGCAATGAACAGTCAACCCTCCCCCAATGCGCAGTATAGGTGGACAGAAGGCTAAAAAGACACACAGATACCCCTCCTCCTCTGAGAAGCCCTGCCCCCAATTCTGCCGACACTCCATCACTCTTACTGGCTTTGGGCTGTCCGGTTTCGGTGAGGCCATCTTCCTTTTCTCTTCTTCCGTCGGTGGTGGGAAAGGCGCGCTGGTGGCCTAAGAGAGAGAGAGAGGAAGGTATGCAGAGAGTTGCAAACAAATAAATCTTTAGATCCAAAAGGTCGGTAACAACCAAAAGTTCAGAAACTGTTTAGTTTTTTTTTGTGAACTCGTTTGGGGCAAACACGACCCGCACTCTGTAAATACAAGAGCATCGTCTAAAGGGAATCCTGGCTTCAACTACCGTCCCTGCCCGCCAACCTTGTCCACTGACGCGTTTCACCCAGATTAAGCCCCGTCTTGGAGAAGGCCACAGAAAGCGTGGTCAATAGCTGCCATTGCGATAAAAAAAAGAAAAATACAAGAGGAGCCATCCTGGAACTCCACTTTAACCCCTTTCTGCCTGGCCCTTTGTAAAATGACAGCCGGGCAGGAGGCCTGTCATAGGACGTCCTCACAGGATTGCGCCACGCTCTGGTGCAATCTGTCACCCTTTGTGCCATCGGAAACAGCGGATGACAGATCATTGTACCAGGCTGCTGCTGAGATCATGTGATCGCTGTGACCAATCAAAACAGATCACATGACAATTGTACACAATGAATGGCTTTGAATCATGCCATTCATTGTGAACTATTGTGTTGATCACTGTGATTGGTCACGTTACAGAAAGAGCCAATCACAGCCCATCTGGATCATGTGATTAGCTGTGGCTAATCACAATACACACTGAATGAATCCATTAAAAATGGTTGTTATAACAGAGATATATCATAGTGTGTAAAAATGTTTTGTAATTTTGATCATTTCCTTATAGTAGTGCAGTGTTACTATGATTACAATGTATTTCTCTGGTATGAGAAAGAAGAAAGAAAGAAAGAAGAAAGAAAGAAAGAAAGAAAGAAAGAAAGAAAGAAAGAAAGAAAGAAAGAAAGAAAGAAAAGAAAGAAAGGAAAGAAAGAAAGAAAGAAAGAAAGAAAGAAGAAAGAAAGAAAGAAAAGAAAGAAAGAAGAATCTAAAAAAAAAAATTGAAGACAATTATTTTTTTCTTTTAACATACTGTCACCAGTGTCCCTGATCACCACCACACCAGGTATATGATGGCACTGTACTGCACTGGTGGCAGCATGTAAAAAAATAAAATGTGAAATACAACCTTTTTCAAATTTCTTAATTTTCCCAAAAATTGTGACAAAAAATTACAACTTCAAAAAACTCGCCATTGCCTATTACTAAATACCTTGGACTGTCTACTTTCCAAAAAAAAAAAAAAAAAACGGGGTCACTTGCGGGGTATTTATACTGTCCAGGCATTTTTGGGCCTCAGATCAATTATCAGATATATGTACCATAGTTTGTGGTCTTCTATAACTTTCCTACAGACTAAATAGGGCTGGGAAAAAAAATAATTTAGATTATTTTTTTTTCCCCTTCAAAGTTTCCGTAGCAGGACTGCAAGGGGCGTATCCGGAATGGCACTGGGCAGCGTTACCCCAATTATATCTACTCGCTGCAGCCGCCGTCTGCCTACCTGATCAGCGTGTCATGCAGACAGACGGCGACCATTGCAGTGTTCAAAAGCCGCGCCTCCCGAGTCCTCGTCGTCTGTGATAGGCGGAACACTCATTTCACAGCCTATCACGGACATCCTCGTCTGTGTTATGAGGATGACCATGATAGGCGGAACACTGAATGCTGGGAATTGAGTGTTCCGCCTATCACAGACAAGGAGGAGGCGCGGCTTTTGAAAACTGGAATGGCCACCGGTGTAGCAGTAAAATCCGTATACCATGAAAATCTGCATCAGGTACGGGCACAGTGATTGAAGCACGGGCACAGTGAGACAAGGATACAGTGAGGTGAGGCATGGACACAGTTCAATTCAACTAAGAGTAACCTCAGGATTTTTTGTTGTTTTATTAGCTAAATCCAAATACAGTTTTAATAATTTGGATGTTTAACAATCTTTGTTGCACACTGCAAAAAACAACAAAAGGTCACAAGCGCTAAATTGGTGGATAAAGAAAAAAATATAATGGATGATAATAATAATAATAATAATAAGAAAAAAATCCCAAATATTTTGGGAAGTACAAAGTATCCAAAAGGGGGAAAAAACAGGATCCAGCGCAGCAAGAAAAAATCCGTACCCAGAAGTACAAAATACACAACATGCACACAATATAATCCAGCGCTCATGGAACATACATTATTAACTATTGAAAACTCTTGAAGAATTGATAAAAAAGCTTAGTCCATTTATCACAATAAAGAGAGGGATCCAATCCCAAATGTGCAGAGGGCAAATGAATCTTAACTCTCCAGTTGCCAGTGGTGACAAACTTGTTAAACTTGCAGTGACATCCGTGGAGCAAGGAGGGGTTAAAAAAGTCAAAACAAAGCCTGTGGCATGATCTCCGTGTGAGCACAGTACCTTAAATGATGGACAACAGGCAGACCAGCGTGTGGAGGGCCCTCCAACCCAAAAGGATGCAAAAAAAAAAAAAAAAAAAAAAATCGCAGATTTTTTTTGGGGGGAAAAATCGCCCAGCCAAGACTAAATAAAAATACACGGATTTGGGTTACTTTCACCAAAGAAATGTAGCAGAATACAATTCGGCCTAAATTTATGAAGAACAATAATTTGCAAAACAGAAACAAGGAAAAAAATTTAGCAAAAAATTAAAAAACCCCAGTGATGATTAAATACCACCAAAAGAAAGCTCTAGTTGTGTGCCAAAAAAAAAAAAAATAAGTCATATGTACAGTGTTGCATGACAGCGCAATTGTCATTCAAAGTGTGACAGCTAAAAATTGGCCTGGGCAAGAAGGGGGTAAAAGTGCCCTGTATTGAGGTGGTTCAAGCACTTCTTCACGGCATTGGAGCACCAAAAACGCGAATTAATTCATTTTTTATATTAAAAGCAAACTGCACCCCCCACCCATCCACGTCTCCATGCTTTTTTTTTGTGAGAAATCTCTTTGTATAACACCCCCCCCCCCCCCCCAGCATTTCTGGCCGTGGCCATCTTGAGAAGGGCAGATGATTCCTGTAGAATGTACTTCCTGCCTTAGCTCAAGTATGCACACAGGACCCCTCCTCCTCTCCTGGAGATTACTGTGATGTATGACATAATTTGCCTAGGCACAGCGGGGGGGACACGATGCTCGTGGCCGGCGGGTCTGCGATTTCCGCTAGCCATCCGCAATCGTGGGAAAGATCGCCAGAACAGGGATCTGTCAATGTAAACAAACAGATCCCCGTTCTGACAGGGGAGGAGAGAGAGATCTGCTGTTCCTAGTGATTAGGAACAGTGATCTCTCTCCTTCTCCAGTCAGCCCCCTCCCCCCACAGTTAGAAGCACCTCCCAAGGAACACACTTAACTTCTTGATCGCCCCCTAGTGTTAACCCCTTCCCTGCCAGTGTCATTTATACAGTAATCAGTGCATATTTATAGCACTGATCGCTGTATAAATGTCAATGGTCCAAAAAAAGCGTCAAAGTGTCCGATCTGTCCGCGGCAACGTCGCAGTCCTGCAAAAAAAAAAAAAAAAAAAAAAAAATCGCAGATCGCTGCCATTACTAGTAAAATAAATAAATTAAAAAAAAAAGCCATAAATCTATCCCCTATTTTGTAGACGCGATAACTTTTGCGCAAACCAATCAATATACGCTTATTGCGATTTTTTTTTACCAAAAATATGTAGAATACATATTGGCCTAAACTGAGGAAGAATTATAATTTTTTGGGATGTTTATCATAGCAAAAAATATAGTTTTCAAAATTTAAGTTTCCTTTTGTTTATAGCGCAAAAAAAAAAAAAAAAAAAAAAAAATAAAAAAAACGCAGGAGGTGATCAAATACCATCAAAAGAAAGCTCTAGGAAATCATTTTTTGTTTGGGTACAGCGCAATTGTCAGTTAAAGCGACGCAGTGCCGAATCTCAAAAAAATGGCCCGGTCATTAAGGGGGAAAATCTTCCGGTCTGTAATGCCTTGTACACACGATCGGATAAACTCAGACGGATTTTTCTGACGCAATTCCGTTCAAGCTTGTCTTGCATACTTTCTTTGGATGCAACCTTTCACTTGTGGCTTACATTTTTTACAGAGCACTGGTGCTGTAATATGGACATTATTTGCACATTTATATATGGACTATATGATTTTTGACTGTTGCATTTATCAAATTTATTCCTTGTAGTGTGGTTCACAGTCAGTGTGTTCCAAAGGGGAACGAAATGTTTGCACCATTTGAGTCACATCACTAGGGTTTATTTATTCATTTTAAATTTAACTTTATGGTTTCACATGACCAATTATTAAGTTTGTATTCATGGGTCAGCGCGATTTTTCTCCTTTTCCATATTTGTCTTGCATACACACTGCCACACCAAATTCCGCTGGTCAAGAACGCGGTGTGACGTACAACAATACGACGAGCCGAGAAAAAAAAATGAAGTTCAATGCTTCCGAGCATGCATGTTTTTTTTTTCTCCGTCGCAGTTCCACACAGACGAACGGAATTTCCGATAGGAATTTATTCCATCGGGGAAAAAAAAAAAAAAAAAAAAAAAAAAAAAAGGGAGGAGAACATGTTCTCTTTCTAAATTCCGACGGAAAAAAGTCCGATGGGGCACACACACGCGGATGGGAATATCCGATGAAAAAATTTCCGTCTGACTTTTTCCAATCGGAAATTCCGATCGTGTGTACAAGGCATTAGTGGTTAAGCTGCCCATCATCCTGATTGGCCAGTAGTGAGTTGTGGGAGGTGGAAGAAGGCAATCTTCAGTAGTAGTTGAAAGGTTACACTAGGCATCCATTTTGTATTTGTTAGCCATTTTACAGTGTTCATGTATAATTAGAGTATTTCCTTATGCTGGCCATACACTCTACGAAAAACCGTCTGAACGAACTTTCGGAAAACGAACATTCGGCCGTGAGCGCAAACGATATTGCCATCATGTAATGACCGATAAAACGTTCAGTCGACATAGATAAAAAAAAAAAAAATATATATATGTTTTTTTTTTTTTACATATACCTACTGCAGAAAGTTCGGACGGGAAACACATTAACCTACCGATTTATCGTTCATTCGGCAGAAATTTGTCCTTCGTTTTTTCGGCTCAAAAACATCACAACGATTATCGATTTTGTGCCCATTAACTGTTCGAAAAACGAAAGAACTGTCTGAACGACCGATTTTAGCCCGATTTTTCGTATAGTGTATGGCCAGCATTAGTTTCACAGCTTTCATTTCATATCGGCATGTAGAAGGACATTCTTTTGGTTTCCCACAAGTAATGTATCGATTTGTTTTCAGCACAGGACTGTTCTCATGTCTTGTTATCTATATGTTTGCTTCTCACAGCCACAGCTGCTGAAGAACAATGGAACAATGATTGTTTGTCTTTTACTAGTATTAACTGTCTTTATGAAGATGTATTTACTGCACATGTTTTTGTTGACCATATCTTGTCTGAATATAATTTGATATAAGATGCCAGAGCACAAATCAAAATACAGCCATTTTCCTTTTGAACTTAGCATCGTAGCGTGTGTCATTTTGTTCAATGGGAATTGACTCTCAAGCCTCGTACACACGACCGGTTTTCTCGGCAAGAAAAAACTGTTGGGAGAGCTTTCTTGCCGAGAAGACCGTGCGTGTGTACGAGGCTTTCCGGTTTCTCGTCAAGAAAACTGCCCAGAATCTCGACGAGAAAAAAAAAGAAGAAGACCTGCTTTATTTTTTTCTCGTCGGGAGTCTCATTTTCCTCATCGTGATTCCAATGGCGCCACCCCTTGGGCTGCTTTTGCTGATCTCGTGTTACCGCGAGTTAGTAAAAGTTTGGGGAGAGACGATTCGCGCTTTTTAGTCTTCGTTACAGTCTGACGAGAATCACGACGAGAAAAATGAGACTCCCGACGAGAAAAAAAGAAAGCAGGTCTTCTTTTTTTCTCGTCGAGATTCTGGCCAGTTTTCTTGACGTACACACAAACGGTTCCTCGTCAAGAAAACTGCCCAGAATCTCGACGAGAAAAAAAGAAGACCTGCTTTCTTTTTTTTCTCGTCAGGAGTCTCATTTTCCTCGTTGTGATTCTCGTCAGACTGTATTTGGACGAGAAAACCGTTCGTGTGTATGCTTTTCCAAGTCTTCAAAAACCGCACATGGTCAGAATCAAGTATGAGACGGGAGCGCACCTTCTTGTAAAACTAGCGTTCGTAATGGAGATCGCACATTGTTCACGCTGTAACGAACTGAAATGAAAGCACGAAGACTGAAAAGCGCGAATCGTCTCTCCCCAAACTTTTACTAACACGCGGTAACACGAGATCAGCAAAAGCAGCCCAAGGGGTGGCGCAATTGGAAAAGAACTTCCCCTTTAAACTGACGTCGTACGCGCTTTACAACAACGAGATTTTGGATTGACAGTGTGTATGCAAGGAAAGCTTGACAAGAATCTCGTCAAGCTTGACAAGAAACCCGTTGAGAAAAACAAAGTTGTTTTTTTTTGCGACGAGATTCTCGGCCGTGTGTACAAGGCTTCAGATATCTGATAATTTGCATTTATACATCGATCGGAGGTCGGAGAGGTAAAAAGGATCTTAGAGGAGATCGTACCCTAGACCAGTGTTTCTCAACTCCAGTCCTCAAGGCGCCCCAACAGGTCATGTTTTCAGGATTTCCCTCAGATGAAACGGCTGTGGTAATTACTAAGGCAATGAAACTGATCAAATCACCTGTGCAAAATAATGGACATCCTGAAAACATGACCTGTTGGGGCGCCTTGAGGACTGGAGTTGAGAAACACTGCCCTAGACAAGCATGTTAACTCTTTCAGCACTGGGGGGGCTCGTCCGGGATTGGAAGGCTGCGTTTAAAGAGGAAACGGACTCCTCAGTAAGTGAATCTTATTCTTATTGAATGATATTGGCTTGCCAGGAAAGTCTGCGTGTAGCTTCCAACCCTATAGAGAATTGCTGATAGGTTATAGAACCTCTCATATGTATAAAGAAGTTGACCGGTCATATAAATAGTGTTTTGGTGACACGTGAAAAGGTCTAGTTGACCTTTTTAAAAAGGTCTTGGTGACCTTAGAGTACTCTAGAAGTTTTAGTTCTGTTCGGGACAGAACAAGAGACTGATGATGGATGTATTATGTAAACTATGTGTTGTGGAAACTGTGTGTGATGGTTTAACTGCTTCATGGCTACCGCGCTGTGTGAACTGTTGTCTTTCAGTAGTGATGATATTGGAGAGGGGTGATGTCACCAGGAGGCGAGAATCAAAACACAGAGGATGTACAGGAGAGTCTGAGCGCAATAAAATCCTGGTTATGTTTTATGGGAATTCACCTCTGGGTTCACTTTAATTGTGTAAGAGGAAGTTTGAGCAAAAAAAAAAAAAAACAATTACCTTTTTCCAGCTGCAGAAGGAGAAGAGTCTCTGAAATCATAAAAAAAAAGAGGAACACATTTTAGGACGAGCCCACAGATTCTGGTTAGAACTGGAAACTATTGTGTACTGCTGATCTGAGAATTTCCCTTTCCCATCCTGAGATCTCAGCTCCAACTTACACACACACACATTATATATATATATATATATATATATATATATATATATATATATATATATATATATATATATATATAATGTGTATATAGGGTCGCAGGTGGAGCACTGATGTTATAAAGGGTTTGATCCCAGGAGGAGGAAAGGGGCGCCGCCACAATTTAGGACCTAGTAAATTCAAACTACAATCATTATGAGGGTCACATTTTCAGTATACACAAGACGTCTTCAGCCGCCCTTGGCAAACAGTCCGGGTCCCCTATTTGTCACCTTATAAAACATATATATTTATCATTCTAATAAACATCTAATGACTCCACACCGCACTCTTCTGTCCCCAACCTCTGTCTTACTTGCTATGGGGGTCTGCAGAGGCCTTTCCGCCATCATCCTCCATCTGTTCCCTAGAGAGACCAGACACAGAGTTATATTATTATTATACAGGATTTATACTGTATGGTGCTGGCAGTTTGTGCAGCGCTTTACAACATGAGGGCAGACAGTACAATTACAATACAGGAGGAATCAGAGAGCCCTGCTCCTTAGAGCTTACAATCTAAGAGGGTGGCACACACACAATACACAGAGGTCGATGATCAGCCGAGAGCTTCCATTAATAACAGAAATAAGATGGGCACGACGTTGTTATATCCATTAGGATCAAGAGATCCTCTACCCCACAGAAGATGTGCACTGTGTGATTATACCTATCAGGACCAGCAGATCTTATAAACACCAGAAGTGGAAACACCATGACCAGCAGGAAATAGGAGGGTGCTTTTCATACACTGTAGCTAATAAAATATTTAATGTATGTAATATGTCAGCTATGATCGCAGGCAGGAGATAGGTGTCCTCTATGGGGCCTTACAGTCTGTCATCAGCTATGATCTCAGGCAGGAGATAGAATGTCCTCTGTGGGGCCTGACAGTCTATCTCTTGCCTGAGATCATAGCTGATGGCAGACTGTCAGGCCCCACAGAGGACGTCCCATCTCCTGCCTGAGATCATAGCTGATAACAGACTGTCAGGTCATCCTCTGTGGGGCCTATCTCCTGCCTGAGATCATAGCTGATGACAAGTCTTCCTCTATGGGGCCTTACAGTCTGTCATCAGCTATGAGCTCAGGAGGGGAGATAGTATGTCCTCTGTGGGGCCTTACAGTCTATCTCCCCTCCTGAGCTCATAGCTGATGACAGACTGTAAGGCCCCATAGAGGAAGACTTGTCATCAGCTATGATCTCAGGCAGGAGATAGGCCCCACAGAGGATGACCTGACAGTCTGCTATCAGCTATGAGCTCAGGCAGGATATAGGACAGCCTTTGTGGGGGCCTTACAACCTGACATTTTTGCTCAGGGAGAAGAGTACTGGTCTTTTTTTTTTTTATTTGTATTTTTCTATAATTAACAATTTAAGAGTCCAAGTCTTAAAGCTTCTGCTGCTTTCCCTGCAATACATTGACTTTAAGCAAGCAGCTCCACCCTTTCTACATTGCCCCACCCCTTTTTCAGATAAGGTTCCTCTATGAGAATCCACCGTCTGACAGACATAGTGAATTCTCCATATAGAAGCAGAAGGAGTGATAAGAGGACAGTGACTGACCTGTCGGCTTCATTCCTATCCAGGAGACTCTGCAGGATGGCATCCAGCCGGTTCCGGGCGTTGGCTGCCTCCAAATCTGACCGAAACAAAGACACGTAAGAATCTCACAATTCATGCCGGTTACATTATTACTGCATAGAATACAACACAGGTCCACTTTACAGGGTCACCAGTGGGGGGTCTCAGATATCTGACACACCCAGAAGTGAGTCGGATGCTTTTGATTCTTCGGCTGCTGTGGCTCCGCAAGAAAATTCAAATAGGAGACATCGCCCGACGGACTGAGAAATGATCCTCACTGTGTTACGCAATGTGATCTTGCTGGCTATAGTCAGTTTAGGCTCCATTCACACTTGTGCGACTTGTCATGCGACTTTGTACATTAAAGTCGCACGGCAAGTCGCAGTCCATTCTTTTCAATGGCACCCGTACAAATCAGTGTGAAATAAAGTCGCAACGATTTGGAAAAAAGGTGCCTGCACTACTTTGGGGGCGACTATTGATGTGACTGTGGTAAAGTCGGATCAAAGTCACACTGGAAATCGTGTGACTTGGGAGACGCGCTAATGTAAACGGAGCCTTAATGTACACATCACCCGTGTTTATTTAACCACTTCAATAACGTGCACTTTCACCCTCTTCCTGCCCAGGCCAACTTTCAGTGCGGTCATGCAACACTCTACCCAAATTAAATTGTTGCATTTTTTGAGACAGACAGAGCTTTCTTTTGCTGGTATTTAATCACCACTGGGGTTTTTTTTTTTTTTTTTGCTAAACAAGCAAACAAACAAACAAATAATTTAACGTTTTTCTTAGTTTCAGTAATAAAGTTTTTAAAATAAGTATTTTTTCTTCGTCACTGATGGAAGCTGATGAGGTGGCACTAATAAACTGCACTGAAGAGGTGGTAGTGATACACTGCACTTGGCGCTGATGAGGCGGCACTGATGGGCGCTAATGAGGTGGCACGGATACGCTGCACTGATGAGGTGGCACGGATACGCTGCACTGATGAGGCGGCACTGATGGGCGCTAAAGAGGTGGCACTGATACGCTGCACTGATGAGACAGCACTGATGGGGTGGCACTGATGAGGCTGCACTGATAGGCGCTAAAGAGGTGGCACTGATGGGCGCTAAAGAGGTGGCACTGATGGGCGCTAAAGAGGCGGCACGGATACGCTGCTCTGATGAGACTGCACTGATGGGCGCTAAAGTGGTGGCACTGATGGGCGCTAATGAGGCGGCACTGATGGGCGCTAATGAGGCGGCACTGATGGGCGCTAATGAGGCGGCACGGATACGCTGCACTAATGGGTGTTGATGAGGATGCACTGATAAGCTGCACCGATGGGTGCTGATTAGGTGGCACCGATATGCTGCACTGATTATCAGTGTTAAGAATGTACTGACTGTGCCCTGCCAGCTTTGCCGGTTATCGGCTCTCCTCTCTTCACAGACACAGCGTGGGAGGAAAGGACTGCCGATAACCGGCAAGTCTGTTTACATGTGACCAGCGGTGATTGGACACAGCTGATTACATGGTAAAGGGCTGCTGTGATTGGCCCTTTACCGATCTGTGATCAGCTGTGTCCAAAGGACACAGCGGTCAGAGCGCACCCGATGCGTGCCCCAGGGGGGGGGGGGGGGGGGCGCACAGGAGGACGTCCATGGATTCCCTCCCAGAACTGGAACTCTCTTTCGGCTATAGCGCGGTAGGGAAGGGGGTAAAGGCATAGTTCACCTTTATCGTAATACACCGTACACAGGTAAGTGGTGTCTGTAGATAAAAAAAATAAACAACAAGTTGTGCATCTCTGACCATATTTAAATAACGCCCTTGCTATTTGTGTAGGCCATTTATGTACCTCATGAGGCCTGACTGGGAAAAAAAAACTACTTCCTGCCTTGTTGCTAGGATGTTGCTAAGACACTTCCAGCAATCACTGCTCACCTCCGCCATCACAGGAGCGAGCTCTCAAAGGCTGAGCTAAGAGCTACTGCAACAGGGTAGAGAAAGTGCATGTGAGAGGGTTTGAATCGGAGAAAGAGCTCACCCCTGTGATTGGTAAAGGCGAACAGTAACAGCTGGAAGTGTCTTAGCAACGTCCTTAGCAACAAGGCACTTCCAGCTGTTATTGTTCACCTTCGTAATCTCTCCCCTGTAGCAGTAGCTCTGAGCTCAGCATTTGAGAGCTCGCTCCTGTGATGGTGGAGGTGAGCAGTAACAGCTGGAAGTGTGTCAGGATGGGATGATGACATCTCTGGGAGTTTTTCTGTCAGGCTTCATGAGGTACGTAAATGGCCTACACCTATAGCCAGGGCATTATTCAACTTTGGTCAAAACTGCACAGTTATTTTTTAATTTTTTTTATCTACAGTCACCACTTACCTGCGTAGGGTGTTTTTTGGTAAAGGTAAACTATGCCTTTAACCCCTTCAGCTCTGACAAATTTACACCCCCTGATTTACCCTGCGACAACCCAAACAAAACCCCACAGCCCCAGATAAAAAAAAAATGTACAGCCCCCCCAGATAAAAATCCTGTAGCCCCTCCAAACCCCAGAGCCCATACATCCTCCTCACCTGTTTTCTCCACCTTCACCTTTGTGAGCGACATGACGGCCACAGAGCGGAGCCTCGCCGGGTGACACGTCTGAACAATTCCTCCAGGAAGGGCTGGTGTCACCTGTAAGACAGATCAGACGTCAGCGTTCCTCCTCTGTACACAGATATGCAAAGTGAGGTTTTACCCTAGATTCACACTTATCCGTTTTCTAGGGTGCTACCATCCGTTTAACATGGTTTCCTATGGCTCTAGTTCACATCTCTGCGTTTTGTGCCAATGCGTTTTTTTTTTTTGGAAAGAGTCAGGGACTTTTTTCTCCCCACAGCAGATTGCATTTTGCGTGTCATAGACTTCAATGAATCAAGTGAAAAAGTGTGGCATTTTTGATGCTTTTTTTTTTTGTTCGGTTCATTGAGTGCGACTTTACACTCTCTGCCACTCAAGTAGCATCAAAGTCACATGTTAAGGTCTAGGGTCAGTGTTATGTTCTAGGGTAAAGATACGTTCTGGGGTTAGGATCTAAGGTTAAGGTCTAGGGTTGTGTTCTAAGGCTAAGGGTTAGAGATGCATTCTAGGGTTAAAAGGCTAGGGGTCAAGGTCTAAGGTTGAGGTTAAAGTTAGGGTTAGTGGTAATTGTAAGAATGCTAACCCTAATTACCGCTTAGGGTTAAGCTCTAGAGTTAAGGGTTAGGGTTAAATTCTAGGGTTAGGGATAAGGACTAGGGTTAGGATCCAGAGTTAGGGTCTAGGATTAAGATATAAGGTTAAGGTCTATGGTTAGTGTTAAGGGCTAGGGTCTAGAGTTAAGGTTTCAATTTTAGGGTTATGGTTAAGGATATAGGGTGAAGGGCTAGGATCTAGAGTTAAGGTCTAGGGTTAGAATCTAACCCTAATTACCACTAACCCTAATGATTACCGGTTAAGGTCTAGGGTTAGAGATACGTTCTAGGGTCAAGGTCTAAGGTTAGGGCTAATGTCTAGGGTTCAGGTTAAGGACTAGGGTTAAAGTTAGGGTTAGTGGTAATTGTTAGAATGCTAACTCTAATTACCGCTTAGGGTTAAGGTCTGGAGTTAAGGGTTAGGGTTAAATTCTAGGGTTAGGGTTAAGGATAAGGACTAGAGTTAGGATCCAAAGTTAAGGTCTAGGGTTAGGGTCAAGGGCTAGGATATAGAGTTAAGGTCTAGGGTTAAGGTCTACAGTTAAGGGTTAGGGTTAAATTCTAGGGTCACGATCTAGAGTTGAGGTCTACGGTTAGGGTTAAGGATATAGGGTGAAGGGCTAGGGTTAAGGCCTAGAGCTAGGATATAGAGTTAAGGTCTAGGGTTAGAATCTAACACTTATTACTGCTTACCCTAATGATTACCGCTTAGTTTTAAGGTCTAGAGTAAAGGCTAAGAACTAGGGTTAGGATCTAGGGTTAGAGATACATTCTAGGGTCAAGGTTAGGGCTAAGGTGTAGGGTTCAGGTTAAGGACTAGGGTTAAAGTTAGGGTTAGCATTCTAACAATTACCACTAACCCTAATTACCACTTAGGGTTAAGGTCTAGAGTTAAGGGTTAGGGTTAAATTCTAGGGTTAGGGTTAAAGATAAGGGTTAGGATCCAGAGTTAAGGTCTAGGGTTAGGGTCAAGGTCTAGGGTTAGGATATAAGGTCTAGGATCTAGAGTTAAGGTCTAGGGTTAGGGTCTGGAGTTAAGGGTTAGGGTTAAATTCTAGGGTTAGGGTTAAGATCTAGAGTTAAGGCGTAGGGCTAGGATCTAAAATTAAGGTCTAAGGTTAGAATCTTACCCTAATTACTGCTAACCCTAATGATTACCGCTTAGGGTTAAGGTCTAGAGTTAAGGCTAAGGACTAGGGTTAGGATCTAGAGTTAAGGGTTAGAGATACGTTCTAGGGTCAAGGTCTAAGGTCTAGGGTTCAGGTTAAGGGTTAAAGTTATGGTTAGTGGCAATTGTTAGAATGCTAACCCTAATTACCGCTTAGGGTTAAAGTCTGGAGTTAAGGGTTAGGGTTAAATTCTAGGGTTAGGGATAAGGATAAGGACTAGGGTTAGGATATAAGGTTAAGGTCTAGGGTTAGCATATAAGGTTAAGGTCTAGGGTTAGCATATAAGGTTAAGGTCTAGGGTTAGCATATAAGGTTAAGGTCTAGGGTTAGCATATAAGGTTAAGGTCTAGGGTTAGTGTTAAGGGCTAAGATATAGAGTTAAGGGTTAGGGTTAAATTCTAGGGTCACTATCTAGAGTTAAGGTCTAGGGTTAAGGATATAGGGTGAAGGGCTAGGGTCTAGGGTTAAGGCCTAGAGCTAGGATATAGAGTTAAGGTCTAGGGTTAGAATCTAACCCTTATTACTGCTTACCATAATGATTACCGCTTAGGGTTAAGGTCTAGAGTTAAGGCTAAGGACTAGGGTTAGGGTTGAGGTCTAGGGTTAGGATCTAGAGTTAAGGGTTAGAGATACATTCTAGGCTCAAGGTCTAAGGTTAGAGCTAAGGTCTAGGGTTCAGGTTAAGGACTTGGGTTAAAGGTAGGGTTAGTGATAATTGTAAGAATGCTAACCCTAATTACCGCTTAGGGTTAAGGTCTAGAGTTAAGGGTTAGGGTTAAATTCTAGGGTTAGAATTAAGGATTAGGATACAGAGTTAAGGTCTAGGGTTAAATTCTAGGGTTAGGGTTAAGATCTAGAGTTAAGGTCTAGGGTTAGGGTCTGGAGTTAAGGGTTAGGGTTCAATTCTAGGGTTAAGATCTAGAGTTAAGGTGTAGGGCTAGGATCTAAAATTAAGGTCTAAGGTTAGAATCTAACCCTAATTACTGCTTGGGGTTAAGGTCTAGAGTTAAGGCTAAGGACTAGGGTTAAAGTTAGGGTTAGTGGTAATTGTTAGAATGCTAATCCTAATTACCGCTTAGGATTAAGGTCTAGCGTTAAGGGTTAGGGTTAAATTCTAGGACTAGGGTTAGGAATAAGGACTAGGGTTAGCAGTAATTGATAGGGTTAGAATTCTAAGGTTAAGGGTTAGGATCTAGGCCTAGGGATAAAGTTAGGTGTAGCGATAACCCCGAAGGATCTGCTTTTATTTGTTCAGTCCGTTACACAGGGTTAGCGGTATCTGTTGGGGTCAGAATGTTAAACTAACCTCCGATGTGTGACTTTGGACACATAAAGGTTCCGGTGTGTTGTCATATTCGGCTCCCTATCACGGAATGCTCCGGAAGTGACGTTGCCCCAAAAAATTTCGCACTTGCGCTATGCGTTCCTAACGATTTGCGACAATACAGACCAGTGAAACCGTCAGATAATGTTGGCTCCCCATCACAGATTGCTCCGGAAGTGACGTTTCGTCGCCGCCATCTTGCTCCACCCCACACTCCTGCACAGTAATGATAGAGTGAAGAAGGGGGAAAGCGGACATCTTGGTACACCCACCGGAGTTTTACATTTCACAGTTATTTTCAACACAAAACGGAGCTTATATACTTAAATACAGGATTTGTAAATCCGAAGGGATGTTTAGATCTTAAAAGGTGAAAATCAGAGGTGTTCTGTCACATGTAAGGTCAGCAGGTTTGCTGCTACTTTTAAAATTCAACATCTAAACAGTCCATCGGATTTCCAAATCCTGTATTTAAGCATAGGGCTCAGTTTTGTGTTGAAAATAACTGTGAAATCTAAAACTCCGGTGGGTGTAACAAGATGTCCGCTTGCCCACTTCTCACTCTATCATTACTGTGCAGGAGTGTGGGGTGTAGCAAGATGGCGGCGACGAAACGTCACTTCCGGAGCAATCTGTGATGGGGAGCCGAATGTGACAAGACAGCTGGTCTTTATTGTCGCAAATCGTTTGGAACGCATCATGCATGCGCAGTGCAAAATTTTTCGGCGCAACGTCACTTCCGGAGCATTCTGTGATAGGGAGCGGAATATGACAACATACCGGCACTACTTTGATGCTACTTGAGTGGCAGAGAGTGTAAAGTCGCACGCCATTAACAAAACTGTCACCCCGCCCCCCTGCACATAAACAGAGTGTGTATACAGGGGACTGCAGGGCGGGGGGTGCCCCGGGGGGGCGGAGTCAGGTACAAATCAATGGATTTTCAGGGTAAAGGGGCGTTTTGATGCCGGGAGGCGGGCTTTCCGATCAGAGGAACGCTGTGATTGGCTGAGAAGCTCCCGATCGTATAGGGTGACCGGGGAGACGTCCGCACACACCGATCTCCGCATATATCAATACACACACGTATGTCCGGGAACTGCTCTCCATCAGGAGGTAACAACACAGGAACACATTGGGGAGATGGGGACACGGAGTTGTCACCCCATAACAGGAAGTGACATCACTGCAGATTTCTAATGACTGAATATACATGAATGTGTGTCCCCCATCCCCCCACACCAGCTGAAACCTGAAATCAGCCTTCCAGTGGAGGGGAGGGGGAAATCACACACACCCTGTGCTGCCTCTGTACACAGCTCTGACAGAATCATGTTTCAGGCCCTGGGGGGGGAGCCAAGTCGGTGTCGGGAGGCGGGGCTGTGACACACCCAGAAAACCGGAGTCTCACCCCTCAGGCTGCACACAGGCCAACAGGACAGGTGGGATAACAGAGTGCGCCTGGGGGTGTTAGACTGGAGACAGGGTTGTTGCTATAAAAGGGACCCCGGTGTTCCCCTCCCCCTTCTTCCACAACCCCCGCCCGGGGGATCCGACCGCCACCGGTTCAACTCACCTCAAAACCCGCTCCTCTCCTGGCCCCGCCCCGCTCCTCCTCATTGGATCGCCTCGCTTCCCGGGGCGTAGCTATTGGCCCATCTTCGCGTCTGTCACCTCCCTCCGGCCAATCACTGTCGGTAGCAGGGGCGTGTGCGTGATGACGTTAAGTCTTCGGGGTGTAGAATGGAAGGGGCGGGTTTACTTAGGGGGACGGTATGGAAGGGGCGGGGTTATACAAGTGCAGCATGGGAGAGGCGGAGTTATCCAGGGGGTAGAATAGAAGGGGCGGGGTAATTCAAGTGTAGCATGGAAGGGGCGGGGTTATCCAGGGGTAGCATGGAAGGGGCGGGGTTACCCGGAGTGCAGTGCGCGACGGTGGTTGCCTGGAGACGGGCGGCTGAGGGAGCGGGAAGTACGAGAACTGCACCGGGGACACCGACACTGGTAATATGGGGGGGGGGGGGGATTACCGGACACTCTGCTGACTGCCCGGGGGTTATGTGATGTATATCTCCATTAATAACGATGTCTTCTCCAGGATAGATCAGTATATAGAGGGTCAGTCCTGTTTTTAGAGGCAGAAGAGGTAAAATTATCTACCTGTGACCCCATCAGGGAGATTTTCCCATCACTTCCTGTCCCGGTGACACCCATATTACAATTAAGCGAGGTGTCACCCGGACAGGAATACGCAGACGGTAATTAAAACGTTTTTAAATATTCTAACCACTCAAATAATTGTAGCGGCCTCCTCACCCCGCCGTCTGGTTAGTTAGGGGTATGTCACGCGACAGAGTGAGGTGCGCTACGGCCCATGTCCTCCCCATAACTGTGGGTGAGGTGAAGGCCAATATCTGATGTTTCCTCGGGCCGGTGTGTCTTGGGTATGTACCGAGTCTGTTGTGCAGAAAACCACCAAACCACCCTTTGCTCCCATTAACAGAGTCCATACACTGATCACCGTCCAACTGTTGGTTTTATTTCGTATCTTCACATACAGGCAATGCGATGGCAGGATACGGTGGGATGAGCAGGTCGAGGCACTATACTGATCTGGGTCCCTACACCCCCTGTGCTATGACCAAGGGTTGCAGGAGTCTTAATTCGAATACCTCCGCTGCGTTGCAGCCCCTATCAGAGGAAGATGTCCTCCAAGAGAGTTACCGGAGGCCCATCCGTCACCGGGTTGACGCTGCACCGGAATCTTCGGACGGGTGACCCCCCCAGCCTCCTCACCTCAGATGCAGGTCCCCTCGCAAGGAGCACCCTGGAATCACTTCACCCTTGCGGGACCCAGTCGGAGTCACTGGGTCCCAGGCCTCCTCAATAGTACCTCATCCCAGGCTAAAAGGTGCCTGGGATGGAATCCCAGCTTCATTCCGGCCAGGCCTAGGGCGCCTAGGCCGGAACCTTGAATCGCCCGCACCCAGGCCGAAGGTGCCTGGGTGCGTGACGAGATGATCCCCCCCCCCCCCGAAGACCTTGTGGCGAGGGCGTCTCCCCCTTTTATCTCCTCCCGTCGATACCACGGCGGGTTCCCTGCCCCAGCCGTACCATCTCCAGGAAGGGACAAAGAAGGGTAGCACTGTGGTGGCGATTCTACCTGAAGCCTGTAGGTACTCCGCCACCCACAGGCAAAGGAGAATATTGCACCACCCAATCCTCCACGAGTAACAAAAAGGGGTCTTAACCCTGACACAACTACACACCTGGGTCACACTACCCCCAGGTGTATCCCACTAAATCTGAAGACCCCGCTACACAATAATATGTTATTATCTATGTCTCTCATCAGAGAGATTTCCCCTCACTTCCTGTCCCGGTGACACCCTTTGGAGGAATAGGCAAAGTGGTTTTCGCCAGACAGGAAGAAACAGTTATAAGAACATCTTTAAGTGTTCTAACCTTTACCAATATGTTCTTATCTGTGTCCCCTTTGGAGAGATTTCCCCTCACTTCCTGTCCCAGTGACGCCCCCCCCCCCCCCATACAGGAAATAAGGGAGCTCAGACAGGAAGACACGCATAGTGCCCTAACCTTCACCCACTCTAATAATCATGTGTTCTTGTCTGTGTCCCCATCAGAGAGATTTCCCATCACTTCCTGTGACGGTGACACCAATATGAGATATAAGAAAAAGCAGTTGTCACCCAGACAGGATGACACAGAACGTTTTTTAGGAGCTCTAGCCCTTTTCTTACTCAAATGTCGTTCCCTGTGTCCCCATCTGAGAGATTTACCATCACTTCCTGTCTCGGTGACACCCATAAGAGAAGCCGTTGTCACCTGGACATGAAGATACAGACAGCGTTCTAACCCCAAACCCACTCCGATACCAAGGTGTTATTCCCTGCTCCCCCCTTCCTGGAGAGATTTCCCACCACTTCCTGTCTACGAACTTATTCCCAGATATACCACAACCTGTACACATGAGAGCCTCCACTAATTCCCTGATATCTCCTCTCTGTGATTGTATTACTTTATAATAAATAATAATAATAAATACATTATATAATTACAATAATAACACATAATATAAATACATAATTACAATAATAATATAAAATAATAATAATAATATATAAATACATCAATTTACGTAATTACAATAATAATACATAATATAAATAAATATATAATAATACATCATATAAATATATTATTATAATATAAATACCGTATATACTCGAGTATAAGCCGAGTTTTTCAGCCCCTTTTTTTTTAGGGCTGAAAATGCCCCCCTCGGCTTATACTCGAGTCAGTGTACCTAAAAATATTCTTATACTGCGGGCGGCGTCCATTGTTTAAATATCGCGGCTTCCTCCTGGTCTTGTTCCGTGATAGGCGTTTCCAGCAAACACTGTGTTCCGCCTATCACGGACGTTCTCTTGTCCGAGGATGAAAAGACGCCCGTGATTGGCGGAACACTCAACACAGTGTTTGCTGGAAACGCCTATCACGGAACGGGACCAGAAGAAAGCCGCGATATTTAAACTATGGACGCCTCCCGCAGTCTAAGAAGATTTTCAGGTACACTGACTCCGGCACAGTGAGGTGGCAATGGGCACAGTGAGGTGGCAATGGGCACAGTGAGGTTGCAATGAGCACAGTAAGCTGCCAATGGGCACAGTAAGGTTGGGCATAGTGAGGTGGCGTTGGGCACAGTGAGGTGGCGTTGGGCACAGTGAGGTGGCAATGGGCACAGTAAGGTTGGGCACAGTGAGGTGGCAATGGGCACAGTAAGGTTGGGCACAGTGAGGTTGCAATGGGCACAGTGAGGTTGGGCACAGTGAGGTTGCAATGGGCACAGTGAGGTTGGGCACAGTGAGGTGGCAATGGGCACAGTGAGGTGGCAATGAGGACAGTAAGCTGGCAATGGGCAGAGTAAGGTTCGGCACAGTGAGGTGGCAATGGGCACAGTGAGGCATGCAAATGGGCATTGTTGACCCTCTTTTCCGCTTACAATAGCTACTGCATTCTCACCCTAGGCTTATACTCGAGTCAATAAGTTTTCCCAGTTTATTGGGGTAATATTAGGTACCTCGGCTTATACTCGAGTGTATACGGTACATAATAATACATAATTAATTCTCTTTATTTGGTGCTTTTCTTTCAGGATTTGTTCTTTTTTGGGAAGAGCAGAGAAGAGACATTCCAGGTTTCCTGTCACTGAAATCCACACAATGAAAAGCAGGTTTGTCCCTGAGAGCTGAACTTCACCAATCACAGCCTGATAACAATCGATGTTCTTTAACTCCTTGCTGACCGCCCCATATCAGATTTACTGCTACATATACATATATATATATATATATATATATATATATATATATAATTCTGCACTTCCACCTAGAGGGGCGCCGCTTCTGCTGTAATTGGTCACAGCAGAAGCTGATCAACGGACGCCAGCCAATGGATGACCGCCGGTGTCTCGTCACATTCGGCTCCCCATCACAGATTGCTCCGGAAGTGACCTTCCGGTGAAATTTTTTTGCACTGCGCATGCGCGACGCCGCCATATGCGTTCCAACACTTTTACGACAAAACGGCACACTAAAACCGTGATCGGTAGCTGAATGTGACGAAACACCCGCCATCTTGCTACACCCAGCACTCCTCCACACTAAGGATACAGTGAGAAGGGGGACAAGCGGACATCTTTGTACACCCCCCGGTGTTTTACATTTTACACTTATTTATAACAGGCTACTTTCACACTGAAGCGCTGGCGGTATAGCGGCACTATTTTTAGTAACGCTATACCGTCGTTTTTGCAGAGATTTGCGGGCGCTAGCGGGGTGATTTTAACCCCCGCTAGCGGCCGAAAAAGGGTTAAAAAACGCCCGCAATAACCCCTCTTTGCTGCGTTTTGGAGGCGCTACCCCATTGATTTCAATGGGCAGGGGCGCTATAGGAGCGGTATTTTTACCGCTCCTACCGCGCCTCAATAATGCGGCTTGCAGGAGTTTTTTTTTACCCTCCTGCCAGCGCACCGTTCCAGTGTGAAAGCCCTCAGGGCTTTCACATTGGATACAAAGTAGCGGCTTTTTCAGGGCGCTTTGCAGGCGCTATTTTTAGTGCAATAGCGCCTCAGTGGGAAAGGGGCCTAAACAGAGGTCCTATAGTGGAATACGGGACTTAGAACTCCGTCTGACTCTTTAGATGTTGAATTTTAAAAGCAGAGGCAAGCCTGCTGATCTGACAGGTTTGCTAATCTGACGGAAGTCCGCTGCTTTTCAAATTCAACTTCTAAACAGTCAGACGGAGTTCTAAGTCCCGTATTTCACTATATAACCTCAGTTTACTGTTTTATAAATAAGTGTAAAATGTAAAACTCCGGGGGGTGTACAAAGATGTCCGCTTGTCCCCCTTCTCACTGTATCCTTAGTGTGGAGGAGTGCGGAGTGTAGCAAGATGGCGGGTGTTTCGTCACATTCGGCGACCCATCACGGTTTTAGTGTTCTGTTTTGTCGTAAAAGTGTTGGAACGCATATGGCATCGTCGCGCATGCGCAGTGCGAAATTTTTCAGCGGCACGTCACTTCCGGAGCAATCTGTGATGGGGAGCCGAATGTGACGAGACACCAGCGCTCGCCGATCATCGGGAAGAGAGGCCGGATGAAGCTCTATGTAAACAATACAGAGCTCCATCCTGTCAGCGGGGATGACAGGATGGAGCTCTGTCCGCCGTAATATCACAAGCCCCGCTATAAGTCGCCGATCTCCACCATTACTAGTATAAAATAAAAATCAATTCCAGTATATATCCCATAGTTTGTGGACGGTATAACTTTTGCACAAACTAATTACCGTATATACTCGAATATAAGCCGAGGCACCTAATTTTACCACAAAAAAATGGGAAAACGTATTGACTCGAGTATAAGCCTAGGGTGTCCATCTGCATGCCTCACTGTGCCTCACTGTGTCCATGTCCATGCCTCACTGTGCCCATGCCTCACTGTGCCCATGTGCATGCCTCGCTGTTTCCATGCCTCACTGTGCCCATGTGCATGCCTCACTGTGCCCATGCCTCACTGTGCCCATGTCCATGCCTCACTGTGACCCATGCCTCACTGTGCCCATGTGCATGCCTCACTGTGTCCATGCCTCACTGTGCCCATGCCCATGCCTCACTGTGCCCATGCCTCACTGTGCCCATGTCCATGCCTCACTGTGCCCATATCCATGCCTCACTGTGCCCATGCCTCACTGTGTCCATGCCTCACTGTGCCCAATCTCCCTACCTGATCTCCGGCGCTGTGTGACTAGACTGACGTTTAACATGGGAGTCTATGGAAGGGGTGCCCAGGTTTGAAAAATCGTTGCTCTCCGGCCGTAGGTCTCCCGGACAACAAACTTGGCACACTTGTAGAGGAAGAGTGGGGCGACATTTTTGCCAAGGGTGGGGTCCAGGGGACCTAGGGCCGGCCAGTACCGGGTCCCCAAAATCACCGGAGAAATTATCGTTTAACATGGGAGTCTATGGAAGGGGTGCCCAGGTTTGAAAAATCGTTGCTCCCCGGCCGTAGGTCCCCCGGACAACAAACTTTGCACACTTGTAGAGGAAGAGTGGGGCTACATGTGTGCCAAGTTTGGGGTACAGAGGGCCTACGACTGGCCGGGATCAGGCGCACAAAGTTACAGATGGACACAGACTCGAGTATAAGCCGAGGGGCGCATTATCAGCACACAAAAAATGTGCTGAAAAACTCCGGCTTATACTCGAGTATATACGGTAATATACGCTTATTGGGATATTTATTTTTTCCCAAAAATATGTAGCAGAATACATATTGGCCTAAATTGATGAAGAAATTAGTTGGAGGTCCTATTAAGAGAACCTGTCACCGATGTGTAAATGGAGAGACTCCCTATCCTATTGGCACACTGATCCCTCCTTGTCCTGTATGTATTGTGGGCGTCTCCTGTCTTCCTCCTTCTCCTTGGCGCCCCCCGGTGTCTGTGAGAAGGAAGGGCGCTCTGTGATTATACTGGAACCTGAATCTCCCCTCCTGTATAATTCATGGCACTGCAGTCATCGATACGACATTTTCCAGGCTGGATGTGTTTCCTCCACATTGTCTGACGGATTCTAATCCTCCTCTATTGATGAAGGAGAGATGCTTCACCTCGTCACTTTGTTTGGATGTGCTGGAATTCTATCATCACTCCCGGGGGGGGGGGGGGGGGGTGCATGAACTCAGCCAAGGCTGCATACAGTTCATGTGTGCCCGAGTTCTGTATGCTATCTACCATATGAATGGCGGCACCTGTGACTTCAGGTGGGACTGGCATTCCTTAAAGTGGTTGTGCACTGGCTGTGCAGCAACCCCCCCCCCCCCCTATACTTACCTGAACGCCATCTTGATCCAGCAATGTGCACAGCAGCAGCTCTCCTGGGTCTCTCTCTTCTACTTGGCTGGGACACAACCATTGGCTCCCGTTGCTATCAATCACAGCCGGGGGGGGGGGAGCCAAGCCACACGCTGTGTCTTATGGGGTGGCTCGGGAGTGAGCACACATGAGTGTCCCCCAGCTTGCTCTGAGGGCACTCGGGGGGGGGGGGGGGAGCCAGGAGTGCTGGCAGGGGACCTGAGAAGAGGAGGATAGGGGCTTCTCTATGCAAAACCATTACACAGAGCAGGTACGGTGCATCCAGGAAAGTACTCACAGCGCTTCACGTTTTCCACATTTTGTTATCTTACAGCCTTATTCCAAAATGGATTAAATTCATTATTTTCCTCAAAATTCTACAAACAATCCCCCATAATGACAACATGAAAGAAGTTTGTTTAAAATCTTTGCAAATTTATTAAAAATAAAAAAGGTAAAAATCCCATGTACATAAGTATCACAGGCTCCTCCCATGTGCATGAGCATCACAGGCTCCTCCCATGTGCATGAGCATCACAGGCTCCTCCCATGTACATGAGCATCACAGGCTCCTCCCATGTACATGAGCATCACAGGCTCCTCCCATGTACATGAGCATCACAGGCTCCTCCCATGTACATGAGTATCACACAGCCTTTGCCATGACACATTGAGCTCAGGTCCCTCCTGTTTCCACTGATCATCCTTGAGATGTTTCTACAACTTGATTGGAGTCCACCTGTGGTAAAGTCAGTTGATTGGACATGATGTGGAAAGGCACACACATGTCTATATAAAGGTCCCACAGGTAACAGTGCATGTCAGAGCACAAACCAAGCCATAAAGTCCACGGAATCGTCTGTAGATCTCCAAGGACAGGATTGTATGGAGGCACAGATCGGGGGAAGGGTACAGAAACATTTCTGCAGCATTGCATGTCCCAATGAGCACAGTGGCCTCCATTATCTGTAAACGGAAGAAGTTTGGCACCACCAGGACTCTTCCTAGGGCCGCCCGGCCAAACTGAGTGATCGGGGAGAAGGGTTTTAGTCAGGGAGGTGACCAAGAACCTGATGATCACTCTGACAGCTCCAGTGTTTCTCTGTGGAGAGAGGAGAACATTCCAGAAGAACCACCATCTCTGCAGCACTCCACCAATCAGGCCTGTGTGGGGGAGTGGCCAGACGGAAGCCACTCCTCAGTAAAAGGCACATGAATTACATGTGAACAAAAAGTATCAGAAAAGTCCGGGACTGGAGGTGGTCTCACCCCTTGAACCCTGCACTGGCATCTTTACCAAGAAGTTTGTCATCCAATCAGGGCTCAGGTGATAAGTGGGTGGAGTTATGGATGATTGGTCAGTGAGAGGTCTTCCTGTGTATCTCTGGATTGTCCATCGCCAGCCTATCCTGTCATCCTCTCCTCTCTATATTTGCAGCCTGGCGGTATTCTCCAATCAGGGGAATCCCTTCCCTCCCCCGGTGAGCGGCAGAACTCACTATCGCCCATCTCAGCCCCAAATGCTTTCCGAGGAGCAGAAACAAACGGTGAGTGCAACTTACTGACCCTACAGGATGATGTGATACCTTCGTGGCTTTGCCTACACTGAGATGATGTCATCAGTCTGCTGCAGGCAGGAGGAGGCATTTTCTCAGTCTCTTCTCCCCCAGTGAACAGACTGTACATTGTAACTTTGTAGAAGGAGGAGGCATTTCCTCAGTCTCTTCTCCCCCAGTGATCAGACTGTACATTGTAACTTTGTAGAAGGATGCATTTCCTGAGTTTCCCCTCCCCAGTGATCAGACTGTACATTGTAACATTGTAGGAGGAGTTTTCTCCTGGTCGGGGGGGGCGGGTTCTCTTGTAAATATTTATTTTCCTCTGGCCAGGAATTTATACAGAACGTTTCCTTCCAGGTTCTCAGTCCAGTCCGTCTTCCTCATCACCTCTCCGAATCTCTGAGTCCTCCTGACCTCCACTTCATGGCGGGATCACAGAGGTTTGTCCTCCCAGACTCAGACTCTTCCGGGCCCTTCGATGAGTCCTGGCCGTCCTCCGAGGGGAGCAATAAGACCCCAGAACAGGACAGGATGGGGACAGGAATATACGGAGGATCTGCTGAGCCAACCAATGAGGATTCAGTCATAGCCAGGTGATGAGGTCTGCACCGGGATCCGGGTTTTGTACCCTCCCAAGGAGGACTGTGATTGGCTTATACATACAACAAATTAAACTGTGGGGCAAACCACTAATACATCAGCCATAGAATTCTCCTCCACGCCCCAGATGAATGTAAAGATACACTTGTAGCATAGGTTAAGGTGACCAGATTCTTAAAATGAAATCTGGGGACTTTTTTTTTATTTTTTTATTAGTAATGGGGGAAATCAGCTACTCATAGCTGGACTGCGATATTGCGGTGGACAAATCGGACACTAAGTGACACTTTGTTGGAACCAGTGACACTAATACAGTGATCAGTGCTAAAAATATGCACTGTCAAAAATAAAAATAAAAATATGCACTGTCACTGTACTAATGACACAGGAAGGGGATAACATCTAGGGCAATCAAACGGTTAAATGTGTGCCTAACAAGTGTTTTCTCACTGTGGGGGGAGGTGCTTTTACTAAGGGAAGGCATAGATCCCTGTATCTGCGTTGCAGGAACACAGGATCAATGTCTTCCATACTGACAGAATGGCGATCTGCCTTGTTTACATAGACAGACCACCGTTCTGCCTATGTACATGACGATCAGCGGGTACAGGTGGACATCGAGTCCACCGGAGCCGCTGATTGGCTCCCATACCCAGAAATGCAGGATCGTGTATATACGTGATCTTGCGCAGCGCGACGGCCCTGTAGCAGTAAATCTGCTATCAGGTGATCAGCAACTGGTTAACATCATCAGCATTATGATAACTCACAGGCAGCAGGCGCTCTATCACAGTCTGTCACATAACATGGCAGTGCTGGATGCTGATTTTGTTAACTTATGACCAATAAGTTATGTGACACAGCCTCACAGCCTCTCAAGTCTCACTCTCTGGGCCCCGACTACTACTGGGTGGGGAGTGGAGGAAGATCACTCCACCAGGGAAGGCAAGGAGATAAACAGGCAGGCGGCTGGCCGGGACTTAAAGGGGAGTTCCAGCCTTTCTATGTTTATTAAACGTCAGCAGCTACAAAAAGTGTAGCTGCTGACTTTTAATAAACAGACACTTACCGTAAAATTAGGGGAAAATCGTGGGTGAGTGTTATACGCCGATCCTCTGCCGATCCCCCTGCTGAAACGAGCGAGAGGAGCTGAGATACACAAAGCCGAAGTACATTTGGCTTTACTCAGCTCCTCTCGCAGTCCCGCCCATCTCTGACTGCGCCGCTGACATACAGAAAGCCGAGTGTACTTCGGCTAGTCTCGGCTCCTCTCGCAGTCCCGCCCCTGACTGTGAGCAGAGCCGAGTCTTGCCGAAGTACACTCGGCTTTCTGTATGTCAGCGGCGCAGTCAGTGGAGGTGGGCGGGACTGCGAGAGGAGCCGAGTCTAGCCGAAGTACACTCGGCCCCGCTCGCTCCTCTCCACACAGAAATCGGCGCCAATTTTAAAAATCGCAGACACTGGGCAAGGCTGCAATGATGGACACTGGGCAAGGCTGCAGATGGACACTGGGCAAGACTGCAATGATTGACAAGGCTGCATTTAAATGTAAGTTTTTTTTCCTTAAAATTCCCACCTAAACTTGGGGTGCGTGTTATACGCCGGCGCGTGTTATACGCCGATAAATACGGTACCTGCTCCACGGTCCAGCGATGCGACCCCCCGGTGCGTCGCTCCTCTCGCCCCCCCTCCCCTCTCCGCCGGCGCCTCCATTTACACTCTGGGCATCTGGCCGTGACAGCTTTCCGCTTCACGGCCGGGCGCGCAATGTGCGAGACGCGCTGCGCGCTAGGAGTGGACAGGCGATCACCTGGGACCTGTCACTCACGTGTCCCAGGAGATCGCCTGGAGGGAGGGGCCGCCTAAGGCGAGAGGAGGAGTCGCCTAGGCGGTCCGTAGGTGAAAGTGGGACAGGAAGTCCCACTCCTACCGAAGCCCCCACTCCCCCCCCCCAAAAAAAAAATTACATGCCAAATGTGGCATGTAAGGGGGTGAGGAGTGCTTAAAGCTGAAGTTCCGCTTTTGGGTGGAACTCCGCTTTAAGCCAAGGCAGAAGAGAACATGCGAGGGGAGCTGAATGGGCATGCGCTCGAAACTGAAGAAATGGTCCCTCCGCTCCGACCAGCACATGATCATCAGAAAGGGGCACAGATAATGGAAAAAATACACCCCCCAAAGCTAGTAGGTGCGGGGGGGGGGGGGCTGTAATTCAGAATTTTTTGTTTTTAATTCTGCACTGACTGTCTTTGAAATTGCCCCAGCCCCTGTTCAAATCCAATCCGGGGACAAAACCAGGGACAGACTTGGTCTGGGGACAGTGTCCTCAATCCAGGGACTGTCCCTGGAAACCGGGGATGTCTGGTCACCCTAGCATAGGTAGGTCATAAAATGTTCATAAAAATCCCATAGGAAGGGTGAGCCCAGGAAACAATCCAAAGGTTTGCTTGGCTGGCCATAGAGGTGAACAGAGACCAGATTGTCTCTTCCCACCTCTATGATCTAGGAGGACCCGAGCAATGTCGTGATGTCACTTATGGTCTAGGGTGGAAGTAAACAATTAATCAATTTTTCTTTATCGTACACCACGGGACACAGAGCTAGTCATTACATAATGGGTTAAGGGTCACCAGCGGTGATTGGACACTGGCACAACCAATGGAAGACAGTTCCCCTCCATATAACCCCTCCCATCAGGGAAGTACCTCAGTTTTTTCGCCAGTGTCGAAAGGTGTTGGACGAGTTAGGAGGTGCTAAAGGAAAGCTCTACCAAAGAGACCCTCTGGGGGTAAAAGAGCTATGCTTTCGGATCCATCCAAGACGCCTACAAATGAGCTGAATCTGGATGGGATCCGGGCCTCATCCATGAGGCGTCGCCTGTAATGTCTCTCTTCGGAGGACTGGGCTCTAAGATCCAGCACTTTCGCTATAAAGTCCTGGTAAGAGTCTTGTACAAGGCCCAGGGGAGAGGTATCCTTTAAATAGGAACCCATATCCCTGAAGGTTGGCACACATAGCCCACCGTGAAGGGTGAAGTTTGGTATCTGTCTGAAAACTTTCAGCAGAAAAACCTGCGGCGTGGATAAGGTGAGATTAGAAGGTCCATAACTAGGTTGGGACCTTTTTCAAAAAAGTGGATGTCTTCTTTTTTTCCACCACTGGGGGGAGTAAAGAGCTGAATATACTCACCTCACTCTGTTCAGTGTCGGCTTCGGCGAAGTACACTGCTCGTCACCTCCGCTGCTGAGCTTGCTTGAACTCCCCGCTCCTCCTTCCGGTGGCCGATACAGACACCTGCAGATGCAGGTAAGTGGGGACAGGGGCTGATGAGAGTCCTCTCTCACTATGGCCACCACCATAGCGCTAAAGGCCGCGCGCGCGCGCGGGAGCGCGCTTTATCGGAGGGGGGGGGGCCGAAGGCGTGCGCGGGCACGTGGCGCGCGCAGGCACAGAAACGGCGCCAAATTTAAAAGACTGTCAGTGTAAAAAGCACTGCAGCAGCAAGCAAGCTCGTTAGTTCTCTTGTTCCTGGCAGAGAAACACAGCAGCTATACAGGGACGTAAGACTCCATGTGGTTGGATTGGGTACTTCCTAGAAGACATCCATGTTATGCATAGTTATGTGTTAAAAGTTGCATACTTAATGTATTTGCTAAACTGAACACGGTAGTATATGCATTTAGGTACCTTGTATTTTGTCTAAACAGTAAGTCTTCCAGGGGAAGTAATGCGGACAAAAAGAGATAAAAGAGCACCGCCGCCTGAGACAGGGGGCTCTAGCTGTGCTGACTCGGTACCTTCCTCTCCTGTGTTGCCAAAAGCACCTGTACAGGATGAGCCATTACCTCTGTCAGGTATGGCGGCTTCCCCAGTGAAGCCTGGGCCTGCATATGTCACTGAGGACACTTTATCAGCTGCCCTAAATAATCTGGAGGAGAAAATTGCTACTTTAATCGCTAAATCCTCTAAAAAGGACAATAAGCGAAGCAGATCTCCTCCAGTATTGGACCTCCCTTCAGAAGTACCGGAGGAGGAGGATGAGGAGGAGGCTACATCAGCAGAGGATGAGGAGTCAGACGGATCAGGGATATCGGATGAGCCTTTTTCGGTATCCCAGATTTTAAAGTCACAGGTGCAATGCTATGCAGGAGCCGTGCGAGCTGCATTTAGGTTACCCTCTTTGGAGGTAACAGAATCACCTGTCTCCTCCCTAGGATCATTAAGATCCCTGCAAGGTGCATGCTCCTTCCCGGTTCATCCGTTACTAGAGGATCTATTGTACGCAGACTGGCAACATCCAGATAAGCGTTTTTCACCTCCAAAAAAGTTTAACATTCTTTATCCTATGGAGGAAATTTTTTTAAAGAAATGGAGCCTGCCTGCGGTAGATGCGGCTATTTCTTGTGTAAATAAAAACCTGACATGTCCAGTGGATAATGTACAAGTGTTTAAAGATCCTTCTGAGAAGAAGTTGGAATCCTTACTGAAATCCTCCTTCCTTTTGGCCGGCTCAATTATCCAACCTGCAGTAGCAGCAGTCGGTATGTGTCAGGTCGTCAGCCAACAGGTAAAGCAGGGGCTGAAGGAGCTGCCTTCAGAGCAGGCTAGAAATTGGGAAAATTTGCCTAAAGCCTTATGCTTCACAGTGGATGCCATGAGAGATTCTATCATACAGGCATCACGCCTTACACTCCAGCTGGTACAGATGCGCAGAGTACTTTGGCTTAAGCATTGGTCAGCGGAAGCCCCATGCAAAAAGTTGTTGGCAAGTTTCCCGTTCCATGGCGAACGCCTTTTTGGGGAAGATTTAGAAAGATATATCCAAAAGATATCAAGTGGTAAAACGACACTTTTACCTGAGAGAAAGAAAAACAAGAGACCTTGTTTTAAACACACTCTCTCCCCAGCTCCCGGGAAATCTGACTCCAGCCAGTGGCGACGGCCTTTTCAGCCGCCCAAAAAAGCCAAAGAACAGGCTCAGAAGAACAAGAAGCCGTGGGGTTCAAGAGCTAATAAGCAAGCCCCCAAAACCTCTCATTGAAGGGGCGCCCCCGCTCGGCCGAGTGGGGGGAAGGCTTCGTCAGTTCTCAGCGACTTGGCGGACAGAAACCCAGGACAAATGGGTGGTATCCACAATATCCTCAGGGTACAGACTGGAATTTTGAGAGATCCCATCTTCTCAATTCCGAAGTTCAAGACTCTCCAAGGATCCACAAAAAAGAGGATCCTTCTTCAAAGGTTTGAATCACTTAATAGCTCAAGGTGTGGTTACAGAGGTACCCCAAAAGGAGCAAGGTTCAGGTTTTTACTCAAACCTCTTTGTGATTCCAAAACCGAACGGAGAAGTCAGACCCATCCTGGATCTAAAAAATCTAAACCAGTTTCTGAACGTTCGCCATTTTCGAATGGAAACGATTCGATCCGTGGTCGCTACTTTAAAAGGCGGAGAATTCATTGCGTCCATAGATATCAAAGACGCATATCTACACATACCAATCCTCCCCGCTCACCAAAGATTCCTAAGGTTTGCGGTAGAAGATCGCCACTTTCAATTTGTGGCCCTGCCATTTGGTGTAGCCACCGCGCCCAGAGTATTCACAAAGGTGCTAGCTCCTCTGTTAGCAAACCTAAGAACACGGGGCATTGCGGTAACAGCCTATCTAGACGATCTACTATTAATAGATCAGTCAAAGGAGGGATTGGATCACGCTGTAGACACTACAGTAGGATACCTGGAGCATTTAGGATGGATTATAAACTTACAAAAATCCTCTCTCCAGGCCCAAAGAAGGATAGTGTACCTGGGCATGATCATAGATACAGCCCAAAACAGGGTATACCTGCCAGAGCCAAAGATACAGTCTCTGAAAGACCTGATCCACAAGGTCAAAGCAAACAAAAGGCCGTCTATTCGCCTTTGCATGAGACTATTGGGAAAGATGGTAGCCTCCTTCGAGGCGGTCCCTTACGCCCAGTTTCATTCGAGACTACTTCAAGGCAATATTTTAGCCTCCTGGAACAGGAAGAGCCAAGCTCTGGATATACCCATGTGCCTGTCCTCACAAGTACGCCACAGCTTCAATTGGTGGCTAGAAGCCAAGAATTTACGGAAGGGAAAGTGCTTCCTCCCAGCAGCCTGGAAGGTGGTATCTACGGATGCCAGCCTATCGGGCTGGGGTGCAGTATTCGAGGAGGCGTCTACCCAGGGAACCTGGGCCAAGACTCAGGGGATCCTGCCCATCAATGTGCTAGAGATCCGGGCGGTATATCTAGCCCTCAAAACCTGGACATACAGGTTACAGGGCTACCCAGTTCGGGTTCAATCCGACAATGCTACGGCAGTAGCTTACATCAATCACCAAGGAGGCACCCACAGTCGGGCAGCCCAAAGAGAGGTGAACCGGATCTTGGCATGGGCAGAAGAGCATGTACCTTGCATCTCTGCAATCTTCATTCCAGGGATAGAAAACTGGCAAGCAGACTACCTGAGTCGTCAGCAGCTGCTACCAGGAGAGTGGTCTCTTCACCCAGAGATCTTTCAGGCCATATGTCTGAGATGGGGAAACCCAGATGTAGACCTGCTAGCTTCCAGGTTCAACAAGAAATTGGACAACTTTGTGTCCAGAACGAGAGATCCTCTAGCCTACGGGACAGACGCTCTAATAACTCCATGGAATCAGTTCTCACTGATCTATGCATTCCCTCCGATCCCTCTTCTACAAAGACTGCTTCGCAGGATCAAGGAGGAGGGAATACCAGTAATCCTAGTGGCCCCAAACTGGCCCAGGAGGCCTTGGTATGCCGAGATCGTAAAAATGGCGATAGGAAGGCCCTGGAAGCTTCCACTTCGACACGACCTGTTGTCACAGGGTCCAGTATTCCACCCTTCCTTACAAAGGCTAAATTTGACGGCCTGGCTGCTGAGACCCACATTTTGAAAAAGAGAGGGGTCTCTGGCCTGGTTCTTTCTACGCTCATTAATGCTAGAAAGCCAGCCTCCAGACTCATCTATCATAGAGTCTGGAAAGCATACGTTTCCTGGTGTGAATCCAGAAGTTGGAATCCTCAGAAATATGAAATAAGTAGGATTCTTGCTTTTTGCCAGTTAGGAGTGGATATGAAATTAGCCCTTAGCACCATCAAAGGGCAAATATCGGCTCTATCAGTCTTCTTTCAGAGACCATTGGCATCTCACTCCCTAGTTCGGACATTCATTCAGGGGGTACTGAGGATAAATCCTCCAGTCAGGTCTCCCTTGTGTCCATGGGATTTGAATTTGGTATTGTCAGTGTTGCAAAAGCAACCTTTTGAACCTATTCGCCATATTCCTTTAATTATATTAAGTAGGAAGTTGGCCTTTCTGATTGCTATAGCTTCTGCTAGGAGAGTATCAGAGCTAGCAGCTCTTTCTTGTAAAGAGCCTTATCTAATTTGTCACAAGGACAAGATCGTACTACGACCCCATCCGGCTTTTCTGCCTAAGGTGGTGTCGGCTTTTCACTTGAATCAAGACATTGTTCTGCCTTCCTTTTTTCCAAACCCGCGGACGGCGGGGGAAAAATTATTACACTCTCTAGATCCAGTGAGAGCGGTAAGGGTGTATCTGCAAGCAACCGCTCAGATACGTAAAACAGATGTTTTGTTTATTTTACCAGATGGTCCCAAGAAGGGCCAAGCGGTATCAAAATCCACCATTTCCAGGTGGATTAGACAAGTAATTGTTCAAGCTTATGGTTTAAAGAACAGGACTCCTCCTTTTCCTGTTAAGGCGCACTCTACCAGGGCGATAAGTGCTTCATGGGCAGTGCACCACCAGGCTTCGATGGCTCAGATCTGTAAGGCTGCAACTTGGTCCTCAGTCCATACATTTTCCAAATTCTATCAAATAGATGTGAAAGGACATGAGGATTCCGCCTTCGGGCGAAGTGTGCTGCAGGCAGCAGTATAGGGCTTCTGGTCCGCAAGCGGTCGGTTTGATCTGTGTCTCCCCCCCTTCATATGAGCATTGCTCTGGGACGTCCCATTATGTAATGACTAGCTCTGTGTCCCGTGGTGTACGATAAAGAAAATAGGATTTCTTTATCGTACACCACGGGACACAGAGCTAGTCATTACATAATGGGTTAAGGGTCACCAGCGGTGATTGGACACTGGCACAACCAATGGAAGACAGTTCCCCTCCATATAACCCCTCCCATCAGGGAAGTACCTCAGTTTTTTCGCCAGTGTCGAAAGGTGTTGGACGCGTTAGGAGGTGCTAAAGGAAAGCTCTACCAAAGAGACCCTCTGGGGGTAAAAGAGCTATGCTTTCGGATCCATCCAAGACGCCTACAAATGAGCTGAATCTGGATGGGATCCGGGCCTCATCCATGAGGCGTCGCCTGTAATGTCTCTCTTCGGAGGACTGGGCTCTAAGATCCAGCACTTTCGCTATTTCGCTATAAAGTCCTGGTAAGAGTCTTGTACAAGGCCCAGGGGAGAGGTATCCTTTAAATAGGAACCCATATCCCTGAAGGTTGGCACACATAGCCCACCGTGAAGGGTGAAGTTTGGTATCTGTCTGAAATCTTTCAGCAGAAAAACCTGCGGCGTGGATAAGGTGAGATTAGAAGGTCCATAACTAGGTTGGGACCTTTTTCAAAAAATGGATGTCTTCTTTTTTTCCACCACTGGGGGGAGTAAAGAGCTGAATATACTCACCTCACTCTGTTCAGTGTCGGCTTCGGCGAAGTACACTGCTCGTCACCTCCGCTGCTGAGCTTGCTGGGGCACCCCGATCCTCCTTTCGGTGGCCGACCAGACACCTGCAGATGCAGGTAAGTGGGAACAAGGGCTGATGAGAGTCCTCTCTCACTATGGCCACCGCCATAGCGCTAAGGGCCGCGCGCGCGTGCGGGAGCGCGCTTTATCGGAGGGGGGGGGCGAAGGCGTGCGCGGGCACGTGGCGCGCGCAGGCACAGAAACGGCGCCAAATTTAAAAGACTGTCAGTGTGAGAAGCACTGCAGCAGCAAGCAAGCTCGTTAGTTCTCTTGTTCCTGGCAGAGAAACACAGCAGCTATACAGGGACGTAAGACTCCATGTGGTTGGATTGGGTACTTCCTAGAAGACATCCATGTTATGCATAGTTATGTGTTAAAAGTTGCATACTTAATGTATTTGCTAAACTGAACACGGTAGTATATGCATTTAGGTACCTTGTATTTTGTCTAAACAGTAAGCCTTCCAGGGGAAGTAATACGGACAAAAACAGATAAGAAAGCACCACCGCCTGAGAGGAGGCTCTAACTGTGCTGACTCGGTACCTTTCTCTCCTGTGTTGCTAAATGCACCTGTTCAGGATGAGCCATTACCTCTGTCAGGTATGGCGGCTTCCCGAGTGAAGCCTGGGCCTGTATATGTCACTGAGGACACTTTATCAGCTGCCCTAAATAATCTGGAAGAAAAAATTGCTACCTTAATCGCTAGGTCCTCTAAAAAGGGACAATAAGCGAAGCAGGTCTCTTCCAGTATTGGACCTCCCTTCAGAAGTACCTGAGGGAGGAGGATGAGGAGGAGGAGGCTACATCAGCAGAGGATGAGGAGCCAGATTTTAAGGTCACAGGTACAATGCTATAGCAGTGCATTTAAGTTAACCTCTGCGGAGGTAACGGAATTACCTGTCTCCTCCCTAGGGTCATTAAGATCCCTGCAAGGTGCATGCTCCTTCCCGGTTCATCCGTTACTAGAGGATCTAATATACGCAAACTGGCAACATCCAGATAAGCGTTTCTCACCTCCAAAAAGGTTTAACATTCTTTATCCTATGGGGGAAATTTTTTTAAAGAAATGGAGCCTGCCTGCGGTAGTTGCGGCTATTTCTTGTGTAAATAAAAACCTGACATGTCCGGTGGATAATGTACAAGGGTTTAAAAGATCCTTCTGAGAGGAAGTTGAAATCCTCCTTCCTTTTGGCCGGCTCAATTACCCAACCTGCAGTAGCAGCAGTCGGTATGTGTCAGGTCATCAGCCAACAGGTAAAGCAGGGGCTGAAGGAACTGCCTTCAGAGCAGGCTAGAAATTGGGAAAATTTGCCTAAAGCCTTATGCTTCACAGTGGATGCCATTAGAGATTCTATCATACAGGCATCACGCCTTACACTCCAGCTGGTACAGATGCGCAGAGTACTTTGGCTTAAGCATTGGTCAGCGGAAACCCCATGCAAAAAGCTGTTGGCAAGTTCCCGTTCCATGGCGAACGCCTATTTGGGGAAGATTTAGAAAAATATATACAGAAGATATCAAGTGGTAAAACGACTTTTTACCTGAGAGAAAGAAAAACAAGAGATCTTGTTTTAAACGCTCTCTCTCCCCAGCTCCCGGGAAATCTGACTCCAACCAGTGGCGGCGGCCTGTTTTAGCCGCCCACAAAAGCCAAGGGGCAAGCTCAGAAGAACAAGAAGCCGTGGGGTGCAAGAGCTAATAAGCAAGCCCCCAAAACCTCTCAGTGAAGGGGCGCCCCCGCTCGGCCGAGTGGGAGGAAGGCTTTGTCAGTTCTGAGCGACTTAGTGGTCAGAAATCCAGGACAATTGGGTAGTATCCACAATATCCTCAGGGTACAAACTGGAATTTCGAGAGATCCCACCTTCTCAATTCCGAAGTTCAAGACTCTCCAAGGATCCACAAAAAAGAGAATCCTTCTTCAAAGGTTTGAATCACTTAATGGCTCAAGGGGTAGTTACAGACGTACCCCAAAAAGAGCGAGGTTCAGGTTTTTACTCAAACCTCTTTGTGATTCCAAAGCCAAATGGAGATGTCAGACCCATCCTGGATCTAAAATCCCTAAATCGGTTCCTGAACGATCGCCATTTTCGAATGGAAACGATCCGATCCGTGGCCGCCACTTTAAAGGGCGGAAAATTCATGGCGCCCATAGATATCAAGGACGCACATTTACACATACCCATCCTCCCCGCTCACCAAAGATTCCTAAGGTTTGCGGTAGAAGATCGCCACTTTCAATTTGTGGCTCTGCCGTTTGGTGTAGCCACCGCGCCCATAGTATTCACAAAGGTGCTAGCTCCTCTGTTAGCAAACCTAAGAACACGGGGCATTGCGGTAACAGCCTATCTGGACGATCTACTAGTAATAGATCAGTCAAAGGAGGGATTGGGTCACGCTGTACACACTACAGTAGGATACCTGGAGCATTTAGGATGGATTATAAATTTACAAAAATCCTCTCTCCAGGCCCAAAGAAGGATAGTGTACCTGGGCATGATCATAGATACAGCCCAAAACGGGGTATACCTGCCAGAACCGAAGATACAGTCTCTGAAAGACCTGATCCACAAGGTCAAAGCAAACAAGAGGCCGTCTATTCGCCTTTGCATGAGACTATTGGGAAAGATGGTAGCCTCCTTCGAGGCGGTACCTTACGCCCAGTTTCATTCGAGACTACTTCAAGGCAATATTTTAGCTTCCTGGAACAGGAAGAGCCAAGCTCTGGATATACCCATGCGCCTGTCCTCACAAGTACGCCACAGCTTCGATTGGTGGCTAGAAGCCAGGAATTTACGGAAGGGAAAGTCCTTCCTCCCAGTGGCCTGGAAGGTGGTATCTAGGGATGCCAGCCTATCGGGCTGGGGTGCAGTATTCGAGGAGGCTTCTACCCAGGGAACCTGGGCCAAGACTCAGGGGATCCTGCCCATCAATGTGCTAGAGATCCGGGCGGTATATCTAGCCCTCAAAACCTGGACATACAGGTTACAGGGCTACCCAGTTTGGGTTCAATCCGACAATGCTACTGCAGTAGCTTACATCAATCACCAAGGAGGCACCCGCAGTCGGGCAGCCCAAAGAGAGGTGAACCGGATCCTGGCATGGGCAGAAGAGCATGTACCTTGCCTTTCTGCAATCTTCATTCCAGGGATAGAAAATTGGCAAGCAGACTACCTGAGTCGTCAGCAGCTGCTACCAGGAGAGTGGTCTCTTCACCCCGAGATCTTTCAGGCCATATGTCTGAGATGGGGAAACCCAGATGTAGACCTGCTAGCTGCCAGGTTCAACAAGAAATTGGACAACTTTGTGTCCAGAACGAGAGATCCTCTAGCCTACGGGACAGACGCTCTAATAATACAGACGCTCTAATAACTCCATGGAATCAGTTCTCACTGATCTATGCATTCCCTCCGATCCCTCTTCTACAAAGACTGCTTCGCAGGATCAAGGAGGAGGGAATACCAGTAATCCTAGTGGCCCCAAACTGGCCCAGGAGGCCTTGGTACGCCGAGATTGTAAAAATGGCGATAGGAAGGCCCTGGAAGTTTCCACTTCGACACGACCTGCTGTCACAGGGTCCAGTATTCCACCCTTCCTTACAAAGGCTAAAGTTGACGGCCTGGCTGCTGAGACCCACATTTTTAAAAAGAGAGGGGTCTCTGGTCCGGCTCTTTCTACGCTCATTAATGCTAGAAAGCCAGCCTCCAGACTCATCTATCAGAGAGTCTGGAGAGCATACGTTTCCTGGTGTGAATCCAGATGTTGGAATCCTCAGAAGTATGAAATAAGTAGGATTCTTGCTTTTTGCCAGTTAGGAGTGGATATGAATTTAGCCCTTAGCACCATCAAAGGGCAAATATCGGCTCTATCAGTCTTCTTTCAGAGACCATTGGCATCTCACTCCCTAGTTCGGACATTAATTAAGGGGGTACTGAGGATAAATCCTCCAGTTAGGACTCCCTTGTGTCCATGGGATTTGAATTTGGTATTGTCAGTGTTGCAAAAGCAACCTTTTGAACCTATTCGCCATATTCCTTTAATTATATTAAGTAGGAAGTTGGCCTTTCTGATTGCTATAGCTTCTGCTAGGAGAGTATCAGAGCTAGCAGCTCTTTCTTGTAAAGAGCCTTATCTAATTTGTCACAAGGACAAAATCGTACTACGACCCCATCCGGCTTTTCTACCTAAGGTGGTGTCGGCTTTTCACTTGAATCAAGACATTGTTCTGCCTTCCTTTTTTCCAAACCCGCGGACGGCGGGGGAAAATTATTACACTCTCTAGATCCAGTGAGAGCGGTAAAGGTGTATCTGCAAGCAACCGCTCAGATACGTAAAACAGATGTTTTGTTTATTTTACCAGATGGGCCCAAGAAGGGCCAAGCGGTATCAAAATCCACCATTTCCAGGTGGATTAGACAAGTAATTGTTCAAGCTTATGGTTTAAAGAACAGGACTCCTCCTTTTCCTGTTAAGGCGCACTCTACCAGGGCGATAGGTGCTTCATGGGCAGTGCACCACCAGGCTTCGATGGCTCAGATCTGTAAAGCTGCAACTTGGTCTTCAGTCCATACATTTTCCAAATTCTATCAAATAGATGTGAAAGGACATGAGGATTCCGCCTTTGGGCGAAGTGTGCTGCAGGCAGCAGTATAGGGCTTCTGGTCCGCAAGCGGCCTGTTTTGATCTGTGTCTCCCCCCCTTCATATGAGCATTGCTCTGGGACGTCCCATTATGTAATGACTAGCTCTGTGTCCCGTGGTGTACGATAAAGAAAATAGGATTTTTATAACAGCTTACCTGTAAAATCCTTTTCTTGGAGTACACCACGGGACACAGAGGTCCCCCCCTTCTTATGGGAACCTTACTGCTTTGCTACAAAACTGAGGTACTTCCCTGATGGGAGGGGTTATATGGAGGGGAACTGTCTTCCATTGGTTGTGCCAGTGTCCAATCACCGCTGGTGACCCTTAACCCATTATGTAATGACTAGCTCTGTGTCCCGTGGTGTACTCCAAGAAAAGGATTTTACAGGTAAGCTGTTATAAAAATCCTATTATTTTTTATTTTATTTTTTGCTTTCAAAGGTAGAGGAGAGATTTGGCATTTCACAGACCCCCAGATCTCTCCATGAAGAGGACCTGTCATCCCTTATATCTATTACAAGGGATGTCTCTTGTAATAGGAATAAAAGTGATAAGAAAAAATAAATAAAATAAAGGGACCGTGTGAAAAAAAAAAAAAAATGGGGAATTTTTTATTTATTTTTTAAAGCGCCCCTATCCCTCTGAGCTCACACACAGAAGCGAACGCATACGTAAGTCGCACCCGAGTATATAAACCATGTTCGCCCCGCACATGTGTGGTATCGCCGCGATCGTTGGAGAGAGAGAAATAATTCCAGCTCTAGGTCTCCTCTGTAACTCTAAACTGGTAACCTGTAAAGCATCATAGTTTGTCGCCATTCCACGAGCGTGCACATTTTTAAAGCGTGACATATTCGGTATCGATTTACTCGGAGTATCATCATCTTTCATATCTTACCAAAAAATCGGGTTATATATTGATTGTTTTTTTTTTTACATTAAAATTCATCAAAATTATTTTTTTCCATAAAAATTGCATTTGAAAAACCGTTGCGCAAATACCGTGTGACATAAAAAATGGCAGTGATTGCCATTTTATTCTCTAGGGTCTCTGATAAAAAAAAAAAAAAATATATATAATGTTTGGGGGTTCTAAGTAAATTTTCTAGCAAAAAATATTGTTTACTTGTAAACAAAAAGTGCCAGGAAATGCCTGGTCTTTGAGCCAAATACAAACTCACAGAAATCTAAATGCAGATCAGCTCTTTGATTTTAGTTTGATGGTAAAGCCATTGATGCTGCACTTTTGCTGGCGCCCCCTTGTGTTCCTTTCTGTGGTTGTGCCTGTTTCCTCCATTGGTCACACCATCTCACAGATTTTATGATTTCCATTCTTGCAGGTACATGGCGAGGTTTCGAACTGGACGCCCCGCCAGCCGCCTGGAACGTTCTCCCCCTCAGTCCGCTACAAAGGAATTCTGGTGGCTGCAGACCTCACCTGACAGTCCGGATGTTCAGAGGTTCTGGCCAGGCTCAGGTGACTCCTAAATACTGGGACTTTACAGCAACCTCCGGCACAGGTTTAAAATGTATCTTCTAGAACAGGGACCGGGAGAAGCTGGCCCATACTTTACACTTGCGATAAGAGGGGGGAGGAAAAACTCCACAGTTGAGGCGTGTTTTTACCGCGCCTCAACTGCGCCTGCAGTAGCCATTGGTGTACACATGCCGCAGTGGTAATACTTTTCTTCACAGCCGCGGCAGGACTTATACCCCTTGTGGTGCTCAGCAAGTGGTAACACTCATTAAGCACATCTCATTCAAGTGAATGGTTCCCCACTGCAACAGCAAACAATGTACGTGGTCGCAGTGCGATTGTCTGGTACTTAGGGGGTAAAAGCGGGCACCGAAGAGATACAGATGGGAGCCCCCTGATCCTGGGTGTGCCCTGTATACACAGATTGGAGCCCCTGATCCTGGGTGTACCCTGTATTCACAGATGGGAGCCCCCTGATCCTGGGTGTGCCCTGTATACATAGATGGGAGCCCCCTGATCCTGGGTGTGCCCTGTATTCACAGATGGGAGCCCCCTGATCCTGGGTGTGCTCTGTATACATAGATGGGAGCCCCCTGATCCTGAGTGCGCCCTGTATACACAGATGGGAGCCCCCTGATCCTGGGTGCGCCCTGTATACACAGATGGGAGCCCCCTGATCCTGGGTGCGCCCTGTATGCACAGATGGGAGCCCCCTGATCCTGGGTGTGCCCTGTATGCACAGATGGGAGCCCCCTGATCCTGGGTGTGCCCTGTATGCACAGATGGGAGCCCCCTGATCCTGGGTGTGCCCTGTATGCACAGATGGGAGCCCCCTGATCCTGGGTGTGCCCTGTATGCACAGATGGGAGCCCCCTGATCCTGGGTGTGCCCTGTATGCACAGATGGGAGCCCCCTGATCCTGGGTGTGCCCTGTATGCACAGATGGGAGCCCCCTGATCCTGGGTGTGCCCTGTATGCACAGATGGGAGCCCCCTGATCCTGGGTGTGCCCTGTATGCACAGATGGGAGCCCCCTGATCCTGGGTGTGCCCTGTATGCACAGATGGGAGCCCCCTGATCCTGGGTGTGCCCTGTATGCACAGATGGGAGCCCCCTGATCCTGGATGTGCCCTGTATGCACAGATGGGAGCCCCCTGATCCTGGGTGTGCCCTGTATGCACAGATGGGAGCCCCCTGATCCTGGGTGTGCCCTGTATGCACAGATGGGAGCCCCCTGATCCTGGGTGTGCCCTGTATGCACAGATGGGAGCCCCCTGATCCTGGGTGTGCGCTGTATGCACAGATGGGAGCCCCCTGATCCTGGGTGTGCCCTGTATGCACAGATGGGAGCCCCCTGATCCTGGGTGTGCCCTGTATACACAGATGGGAGCCCCCTGATCCTGGGTGTGCCCTGTATACACAGATGGGAGCCCCCTGATCCTGGGTGTGCCCTGTATACACAGATGGGAGCCCCCTGATCCTGGGTGTGCCCTGTATACACAGATGGGAGCCCCCTGATCCTGGGTGTGCCCTGTATACACAGATGGGAGCCCCCTGATCCTGGGTGTGCCCTGTATACACAGATGGGAGCCCCCGATCCTGGGTGTGCCCTGTATACACAGATGGGAGCCCCCCGATCCTGGGTGTGCCCTGTATACACAGATGGGAGCCCCCCGATCCTGGGTGTGCCCTGTATACACAGATGGGAGCCCCCCGATCCTGGGTGTGCCCTGTATACACAGATGGAAGCCCCCCGATCCTGGGTGTGCCCTGTATACACAGATGGAAGCCCCCCTGATCCTGGGTGTGCCCTGTATTCACAGATGGGAGCCCCCCGATCCTGGGTGCACTCTGTATACACAGATGGGAGCCCCCCCATCCTGGGTGCGCTCTGTATACACAGATGGGAGCCCCCCCTATCCTGGGTGCGCTCTGTATACACAGATGGGAGCCCCCCCGATCCTGGGTGCGCCCTGTATACACAGATGGGATCCCCCCGATCCTGGTTGCGCTCTGTATACACAGATGGGAGCCCCCCGATCCTGGGTGCAGTCTGTATACACAGATGGGAGCCCCCTGATCCTGGGTGTGCCCTGTATACACAGATGGGAGCCCCCCGATCCTGGGTGTGCCCTGTATACACAGATGGGAGCCCCCCGATCCTGGGTGTGCCCTGTATACACAGATGGGAGCCCCCCGATCCTGGGTGTGCCCTGTATACACAGATGGGAGCCCCCCGATCCTGGGTGTGCCCTGTATACACAGATGGGAGCCCCCCGATCCTGGGTGTGCCCTGTATACACAGATGGGAGCCCCCCGATCCTGGGTGTGCCCTGTATACACAGATGGAAGCCCCCCCGATCCTGGGTGTGCTCTGTATACACAGATGGAAGCCCCCCCGATCCTGGGTGTGCCCTGTATTCACAGATGGGAGCCCCCCGATCCTGGGTGCGCTCTGTATACACAGATGGGAGCCCCCCGATCCTGGGTGCGCTCTGTATACACAGATGGGAGCCCCCCGATCCTGGGTGCGCTCTGTATACACAGATGGGAGCCCCCCCATCCTGGGTGCGCTCTGTATACACAGATGGGAGCCCCCCCGATCCTGGGTGCGCTCTGTATACACAGATGGGAGCCCCCCCGATCCTGGGTGCGCCCTGTATACACAGATGGGATCCCCCCGATCCTGGTTGCGCTCTGTATACACAGATGGGAGCCCCCCGATCCTAGGTGCAGTCTGTATACACAGATGGGAGCCCCCCGATCCTGGGTGTGCCCTGTATACACAGCTGGGAGCCCCCTGATCCTGGGTGCGCTCTGTATACACAGCTGGGAGCCCCCTGATCCTGGGTGCGCTCTGTATACACAGATGGGAGCCCCCCGATCCTGGGTGTGCCCTGTATACACAGATGGGATCCCCCCGATCCTGGGTGTGCCCTGTATACACAGATGGGATTCCCCCCGATCCTGGGTGTGCCCTGTATACACAGAGGGAATCCCCCCGATCCTGGGTGTGCCCTGTATACACAGAGGGAATCCCCCCCGATCCTGGGTGTGCCCTGTATACACAGAGGGAATCCCCCCGATCCTGGGTGTGCCCTGTATACACAGATGGGATCCCCCCGATCCTGGGTGTGCCCTGTATACACAGATGGGATCCCCCCGATCCTGGGTGCGCCCTGTATACACAGATGGGATCCCCCCCGATCCTGGGTGCGCCCTGTATACACAGATGGGATCCCCCCGATCCTGGGTGCGCCCTGTATACACAGATGGGATCCCCCCGATCCTGGGTGCGCCCTGTATACACAGATGGGATCCCCCCGATCCTGGGTGCGCCCTGTATACACAGATGGGATCCCCCCGATCCTGGGTGCGCCCTGTATACACAGATGGGATCCCCCCGATCCTGGGTGCGCCCTGTATACACAGATGGGAGCCCCCCGATCCTGGGTGCACCCTGGATACACAGATGGGAGCCCCCTGATCCTGGGTGCACTCTGTATACTTAGATGGGAGTCCCCTAGGTGCTCCCTGTATTAATGTTTGCTTGTTCATTTGGTGCTGCCAGCAATAAAGTAGTAAATGTAAATTCAGTCACAGAAATTTCATGTGATTCTTTTTCTTGCAGGAATTTCGGCTGCTCTCGGGTTTTCTCCTCAAAGTTTGGATATGACTCCTCCTCTGGCGGTAATTCTTTGTTCTGCTTTAAATTTTACATTCTAATTCTGTAGTGAGAGATAACTGCACACAAATCACAATCTTCCTGGTGTGGATACATGGTGGTATTTTTATTTTGCTGTTCCAGGTTGATATTTCATAGTTTAAATTTAGCTGTGAAATGCTGATCCATGGATCTCTGCTGGCCGGGTCTGTGAATGGAAAGATTGTTATATTGGCTTTTGTCAATATTCCAGCTTATACATCACAAGCCTTAAAGTCATTCTAAAGGAAAGAATTAAAAAACAAAAAACAAACATGTTATACTTGCCTGCTCTGTGTAATGGTTTTGCACAGAGCAGCCCTGATCCTCTTCTTTTTGGGTCCCCCGGTGGGACAGCTCTTGCTCCTCCCCCCTGCCAAGTGCCCCATAAGCCTCTTGCTTTGGGGGCACTCGAGCATGCTGTGTGTGTCCATTCACACACAGTGCGGATAGACCCCACCCCCCTGTTCTCTCCTCATTAGCTCACTGGCTGTAATTGGCAGGAGATGGAGGTGGGGCTCAGATAGGTCTAAGGGGGGGCCGGGGGGGGGATGAGCTGCACACAGAAGGGTTTTTACCCTAATGCAGGGGTCTCCAAACTTTCTTAACAAAGGGACAGTTTACTGTCTTTCAGACTTCAGGGGGCCGGACTGTGACCATTGTGAGTAAAAATTGTCCTGGCATCCATGGAAGTAAACCGTGGTATCTTTGGCATTAGGGGAAGGAATAGTGCCCCATCATTGGTATCAGTGGGAGGAATAGTGCCCCGTCATTGGGAGGAATAGTGCCCCGTCATTGGTGTCAGTGGGAGGAATAGTGCCCCGTCATTGGTGTCAGTGGGAGGAATAGTGCCCCGTCATTGGTGTCAGTGGGAGGAATAGTGCCCCGTCATTGGTGTCAGTGGGAGGAATAGTGCCCCGTCATTGGTGTCAGTGGGAGGAATAGTGCCCCGTCATTGGTGTCAGTGGGAGGAATAGTGCCCCGTCATTGGTGTCAGTGGGAGGAATAGTGCCCCGTCATTGGTGTCAGTGGGAGGAATAGTGCCCCATCATTGGTGTCAGATAAAGGCAAGCAAAGGGACCACAGTTTGGAGACCACTGCCCCAAAGCATTGAATGTATTAAGGTAACAAACTTTCCATCTTTAGAACCACTTTAAAACGGTCTCCTCCCCTCCTAATACCTATGCTAACTTACCTGTGTAAGAAAGATTTGTATACTTACCTATGTTCCGCCCGCTCCAGTCTGGTCATGTGATCTGGCTTCCCTGTGTCAGTCAGTGATAGCTGCACAGGATTAGAGGGAGCTCTGACATTGGATGGGCCATATGAGTCTATGGATGATGTCAATGCTCCAGGCTTTAACAGACACTGTAGAGCGCGGTCTCCTCTCCCCTGCAGCTGCCGCTGCCTGACACATGTGATCAGGTGACCAGACTAGAGCGGGCTGAAAATAGGTAAATATATACATCTTTCTGACACAGGTTAGTCCATATAGGGGTTAGGAGGGGGAAGGAACATTAGTTAGGCTTATGCTGGAATTCTACTTTAACTCTCCCAGCAGATCAGCTTCTTGATCTTTAGGCCCCTTTCACACTGAGGCACTTTGCAGGTGCTATTGCGTTAAAAATAGCGCCTGCAAAGCGCCCTGAAAAAGCCGCTACTTTGTATCCAGTGTGAAAGCATGAAGGCTTTCACACTGGAGCGGTGCGCTTGAAGGAGGGTAAAAAAACTCCTGCAAGCCGCATCTTTGAGGCGCGATAGGAGCGGTAAAAATACCGCTCCTATAGCGCCCCTGCCCATTGAAATAAATGGGGTAGCGCCTCCAAAACGCTGCAAAGAGGCATTATTGCAGGCGTTTTTAACCCTTTTTCGGCCGCTATTTTTACCGCCAGAGCTTCAGTGTGAAAGTAGCTTAACAGTGACACTTTTTTTTTTTTTTTTTTTTCTTCCTTTCTCTTGAAGGAGGGGTCCCTGAATGACTCCAAAGTAAGTCCCGAGGATGTGGATATTATTGGTCTGCAGGAGCGAGCAAGAAAGCTCATCGTCCACAGGTGAGCGCCACCATAGGGTTCAATGAAACATTTTAAGATACTCGATGGATAGAAAAGCGTATTTTGTAATTTCTTGAACATTTTCACATACAGTAGCCCACCAGGGCGTGACAAATGTGCTTTGAATCTAAAAGTCAGCTAAGAAAGTTAGGAGCCAGATATTATTTTTAACTCAGGACCTTTTGGGCAGGCAGGATGGAGCAGGTACCTGTTTTTCACAGGTACCCACTCCAACTTATGGCTCATGTGGACCCCCTCTGCAGCCGGCCCATTCACAAAGTGCAGCAGGAAACTGGCTGTGAAGCCGCAAGGCTTTACTACTGATTTCCCTCAGTCAAGATGGCGGCAGCAGCACCCGATAGCCGATTGAAAAATTGGCTCGGGTGGTGACACCGCTGGATTCCTGGACAGGTAAGTGCCCTGATATTAAAGCGGAGTTCCGCCAATTTTATTTTTTTTTTTTAAAGTCAGCAGCTACAAATACTGCAGCTGCTGACTTTTAAAATAAGGACACTTACCTGTCCAGGGCACCCGCGATGTCGGCACCCGAAGCCGATCTGTCCCTCAGCGCTCGGGTGGAGCCGCCGCCATCTTCGGAAAGGGAATCAGGAAGTGAAGCTTTGCGGCTTCACAGCCTGGTTCCCTACTGCGATTGTGCGATCCCACTGGTCCCTGCGGTCTTCTGGGACCTGTGTGTCTCCCAGAAGACTACGCGCGGGGGGGGAGGAGGCGCCGGACATGGCGTAGATGTCCGCAGGTGGCTCGGCTATCTATGCCCGAAAGTGGGAGCAAAAGACCTGTATTAGAAAGGCATCTGCTTCCCCCTCCCCCTGAAAGGTGCTAAATGTGACACCGGAGGGGGGGGAGGATTCCAAAAAGCAGAAGTTCAATTTTTGAGTGGAACTCCACTTTAAGTCCTCAGCTACACCGTACAGTATTTTTTCTGAAGGAGCCAGGAGCTCCTCTTCTTTTTTTAGACCCCTTTCACACTGTGCCGCCCCGAGCGTCGGCTATAAAACGGCGCATTTCGACCGCTAGCGGGGCGCTTTTAACCCTCGCTAACGGCCGAAAAAAGGGTTAAAACCGTCTGCAATGTGCCGCTACAGCGGCGCTGCCCATTGATTTCAATGGGCAGGAGCGCATTAGGAGCGGTGAGTTCACCGCTCCTAATGTGCTCCAAAGAAGCTGCTGGCAGGACTTTTTCTGACGCCCTGCCAGCGCACCACTCCAGTGTGAAAGCCTTTCACACTGGAGTGAATAGAGCAGCTGTTTTAGGGCGGATTGCAGGCTCTATTTTTAACGCTATATCGCCTGCAAAACGCCCTCAGTGTGAAAGGGGTCTTAACCTTCTTCTCTCCTTTCTTCTTTTTTTTTTTTTTTTTTTGCTTCTTTGGTGACAGGTTCTCTTTAATGAGACATGCAGGGTCTAAAAGACCCCCAATGTCTCCCCTGTGCTCCGCTGAATGTAATGCACATTGCACTGCAATACATTCTTTCCAAGCCTCGACAGGCAGGGAAACTATCAACAGGGACACGGAAGTGACATCATACATGAGCCCTTCAGTAACCAATCAGATTATTGGCTTTGTTGTGTTTGAACAGATAATGAAAACTGAGTATCGATTGGTCGTTGTGCACTAATCATTATAACTATGTAGACCTAGTGGCCCTTTGGAGCCCGGAGTGATTACTTTATGTTTCTCTGGCAAGTGAGTCGTCCCTTAGTTCCGAGGGTCTTGTGAGCTCAGAAGGGGTGGGATCATCTCCATCATCCGTGAGCGATGTCAGCGGGATCCGATCGTCTTCACTGGACAGGGGTAATGAGAGATCCGTATACATGACATTATAAAATAGCTCAGTCATGTTATATGTGGTATTCATGGATCTTCCTACTTCCTCTTACAGCTCCTGTTGTACCTGTTCTACGAGCACCTTTCACCTTACCCGTCCCTTCTGTGAGGACCCATACTGCCGTACCCCCCGAGGAGGATATTTTATACCAGTGGCGACTACGCAGAAAGATGGAGCAGGCCCGAGAAGGAACTCTGCCCCTGAGCACACGCAAACGCTCCCCTTCTCCACCCGTCCGGATCCCCAAGCAGGTATCTAATATCTCATCTGAGCACCAGATGGGGTAACGGAAAAAGTGCTGCCTAAGTATAGCCACATGGTGGCACAGCCTACATGACAGGGCCCTCTCCACCCTTGTCCAGCCCCCTCTCCTGGCTCCTTCTGCCTGTCCATGCATAGCAACTCTGCAGCAGTAGCTTTATGCACTCTGCCCCTGACTCCACACTAGGATGCCCAACCTGAGCAAAGCCCAGCAGCCTGAGCTCATCTCTTACCCAGGGGCTGTGGAAGGAGGAGCCACCTTCGGCCCCAACCCCAGTGGGTTGCAGCAGCAGCAACTTGAGGAGCTCCTCTTTATGTCAGTTTGCTCTCTCCTCCTTTCAGCATGCCGCCTGTTAGCACATGAGCACTGCAGCCCACCGCACTGGCTGCTTGTGCTGCTTCTCCCTCTCCATGTCTGAGCTTCACTGTACAGGGATTGCAAAATGCTGATACCAGGACAGTTACAGGTACTTGCACTGCTATTATGAACTGCTTCCCGCCCTCGTATAGTGAAACGACGGGCGAGCGGGAGCACTCTCGTTCTGGGAGGGCGTCATATGACGTCCTCCCAATCTTGCCGTGCTGCTGTTGTACTAATCATCGTAAAGAGCCTATGATGTAAGCTCTTTACCGTGTGATCAGCTGTGTCCAATTTGGTTATCTGCATTCCTCTCCTCACACTGAAATCATGCAAGGAGAGCCGGTAGGTGGCATTCCTCAGTGGGGACATCTGCCCTGACAATCGGTGCCCTGATTATCAGTGCTGCCTTTCTGCACCCATCGGCGCAGCCTCATCCGCCCCCATCGGCACAGCTTCATCCGCCCCCATCAGCGCAGCCTCATCCGCCCCTATCAGTGAAGGAGAAAAATTACTTATTTACAAAATTTTATAATAGTAACTAAGAAACTTTTTTTTTCCGCTAATTTTTGGTCTTTTTTTGTTTGTTTACCAAAGAATAAAAAAAACCCCAGTGGTGATTAAATACCACCAAAAGAAACCTATCTGTGTCAAAAAAATTATAAAAAGGTTGTTTGGGTAAAGCGTTGCATGACAGCGCTGAAAGCTGAAAATTGGCCTGGGCAGGAAAGGGGGTGAAGGTGCCCTGTAGGTAAGTGGGTAAAAAAAAAATGTATTTACGATTACAGAGCTGCGTTAATTTGTGTTGAACTTTAAGTTGTCTATATAGTCTGCACAGTCTGTTAGGATCGATTGAATGTGAAGGAGGACATCTCATGGTTTGCAGTGTGTTGCTGCTCTTTGCTGTAGTTATATATTTTTTTTTTTAGGTTTTTCTGACCGCTGAATCCTCTGAGAAAGTTGTCGAGGTTCCCCCGCCAGTGACAGCCAAGAGCTCCCATCTCACAGCACATATCCAACCTCCCACTGCCTGTTACAGTCATGTTCCCCTGGCCAGTCCATATGTAGCTCCCCATTCCAGCTCTGGCACCGTCCCGCCACACATGCATCTTCAATGTGACGTCCTGCCATGCGTCCACAGCCAGCGGCCGGCTCCTTGTACACAACAAAAGCTGGAGAGAGGAGCGGTAAGACCAGCGGCCGTGCCTGCAGCCTCCCCCCCACCAGCTGAGACAGGACATGTAATACAGCCTGCAGAGGAGCATAAGACGGTACGTGAGCGGCTGTCACATAGAAGATCTCAGAAGAGACCGGAGGAGAAAAAAGTCAAATCTAAAGAGGAGAAGAGCAAGAGACCATCAGATAAAACCAGACCTCCCCCTTCATCACCAGTTCACCAAGCCATGGATCAGGTGAGACGTCCGATGGGTGTCATCCAGTGCTTGTTACTTTGCATTGGTCGTTCATACCTTTGTGCCCGCTCACACTACAGCGACTTGGGATCCGACCTGTGTCGCCCCAAGTCGCCCGACATTACAAATTCCATTGAAGTGAATGAGAGCCGCCTTAATGTACACTACTGAAGTCGCTTCGACTTCAGAAAAGGTTCCTGTGCGACTTCTAGGCGACTTGTACCGATAGATTTCAATGGAAGTCGCCTCCAAAGTCGGATGTCCGTCTTAGTGCAAGCAACTTTACAGGAAGAGAAAATAGTTAACCCAGGCAAACCCCTCCCTCCCACAGAGCTGATTATTCTGTGATTGGCCACAGTCGCCTGTCCTGGAGGCGACTTAAAGTCACGTTGTAAGTTGCTCCAAGTCGCGCTGAAGTCGCCTTGCAAAGTCGCACTGTAAGTCGGGTTGCCCCTGTGTGAACCGGCACTTAGACTTTGCCACACAGTGTTTGTTTTTTGTTTTTTAATCCAACTGTTGCATTTCTCAAAGGCTACATATATATATATTTTTTTAACAAGAGAACAAAAGATACATATTTGATCAATTACCCCGTGGGGTTTAAGTGTATTGAAATGACTTACCGTATATACTCGAGTATAAGCCGAGCTAATTTTTTTTGTGCTGAAAATGCCCCCCTCGGCTTATACTTGAGTCAACTTTTTGCGCCTGATCTCCCGGACTTTGGGGACCTGGTACCGGCCCCTAAACTTGGCACACATGTAGCCCCATTTCTCCTCTACAAGTGTGCAAAGTTTGTTGTCTGGGGGACCTACGGCCGGGGAGCACCGCGTTTTCAAAGCCGGGCACTCCTTCCATAGACTCTAATGTTAAACGTCAGTCTAGGCATGGGCACAGTGAGGCATTGACACAGTGAGGCATGCAGATGGACACCCTAGGCTTATTCTTGAGTCAATACGTTTTCCCATTTTTTTTTTGTGGTAAAATTAGGTGCCTCGGCTTATATTCGGGTCGGCTTATACTCGAGTATATACGGTACTACAGATGAGTATTAAGGGCCCATTCACACTATGTGCGGTGAGAGATGTTTTACTGCAGTGTAAAACGCCTGTCACCACAGGGACACACAGCAAACAATTATTTCTTATGTGTCCCATTCACACTGCAATGCAGCATAGCGCATCGTGCCGCCCAATATTGCAGTGTATGGAGTGTACATTTTGTATATGTTCCATAAAGTTTGTTCAAAAAAATAAATAAATAGTAAGGGCTGCGGTGCACTGAATGGTGCACCACACTGTCCTCTAACCAGTCAGCAATGCAGAGCACCAATCAGTCCAGCTGCTGTGTGATTTTCATGGAGGGGTAGTATGAATTGTCCCTAAGGGGGGGAACTAAACCTATCGTTTTAAAGCGGAACTAAATCCTCCTATTGTTTTCAGCCAAGGAAGCTGCCATCTTGGACTCTGTTTTATCTAAAACTGCCATGATGCTGCACATGCATACCTCCCAACTTTTTGAGATGGGAATGAGGGACACCTAGCTGCAAAAGTATGCAGGCATAAGACACACCCCTTACCACGCCCCCTTAAAGGAGAATTGTACAAAAAACAAGATTAGTTAAACCCACAAGTGCTTTTTATACCACTACTATTCCTTTTATATTGGCTTTTGGAATTTACAAATGCAGCAATTTAGAAATCGGATGAAAGTTTTTAAGCGCTGGAAAACATTTTTTGATAGATAAAAAGTGCATTATATACATCTATATAGATCAGACCAAAATGAGGGACAAATGAGGAGGAATGAGGGACAGTGGGACATTACTCCAAATCAGGGAGAGTTGGGAGCTATGCACATGTGATCAGTTAGTAAAAGCAGCACACTCAGTACACCAAAACACTGGTTAGGCACACAAAGTGGTTGTAAACCCTTTACAAACTACATTTTGCTACAGGTAAGCCTATAATAAGGCTTACCTGTAGCTAGCCTTGATATCTCCTAAACCTGCACGGTTTAGGAGATATCCCCCTGTATCTGCATGTCCCGAAGTCATCGGCACATGCGCACTGAAGCAATGGCACTTCAGTTAGACTGCCGTTACCGGCGGCTCCCGCACGCATGCGGGGGAGTGACGTGACGCGGCTCTGGCCAATCACAGAGCCGGAGTCCGCGGCCCCCGGAAGGAAGAGGGGTGAGAAGATGGACGCAATCTGCACAGGGGAGAGCGCTGGATTCGTTTGCAGGTAAGTGTCACATAATGGGCTAGTATGCGATACATACCAGCCCATTATGCTTTTAATTTGCAGGGTTTTCAGTGAGCAAAAGAGGAAGTAAAACCCATCAGGGTTTACTTCCTCTTTTAAGCTTTTGGTCACCCTAGATGTTTAGCCCCTTCCCTGCCAGTGTCATTAGTACAGTGACAGTGCATATTTTTAGCACTGATCACTGTATTCGTGTCACTGGTCCCCAAAAAGTGTCTGTCCACCGCAATATCGCAGTCCTGCTAAAAGTCGCTGATCGCCGCCATTACTGGTATAAAAAAAATAAAAGTTCCATAAATATGCAGTTTGTAGGCGCTAAAACATTTGTGTAAACCAATCAATATACACTTATTGGGATTTTTTTTACCAAACACATGTAGCAGAATACATATTGGCCTAAATTGATGAAGAAATTGGATTTGTTTTTTTTTTTTTATGCTTTTATTGGATATGTGTTTTAGCAAAAAGTAAAAAAAAAAATATATATATATATATATATATATATATATAATTTTTTTTTGTTTATAGCATAAAAACCGCAGAGGTGATCAAATACCAACAAAAGAAAGCTCTATTTGTGGGGGAAAAAAGGACAATAAATTGTTTTGGGTACAAGGTTGCACGACTGCGCAATTGTCGGTTAAATTAACGCAGTGCCGTATCGCAAAAAAATGGCCTGGTCATGAAGGGGGGGGGGGATCTTCTGCAGGTCAAGTGGTCATGTGATGTAGCCCATGTATCCACCTTTTTGTTTCACCAGTCCCTCCCTCTTAGATTGTAAGCTCGCAAGAAACAGGGCTCCTCTAAGTGACGGTTCACACTACCGCGACTTGGGATCTGACTTGTGTCGCCCCAAGTCGCGCGACATGAGAAATTTACATTGAAGTGAATGAGAGCCGTCTTAATGCACACTACTGAAGTCGCTCCGACTTCAGAAAAGGTTCCTGTACTACTTCAAGGCGACTTGTATCCATTGATTTCAATGGAAGTCGCCTCCAAAGTCGGATCAGTGTCTTAACTGAAGCAACTTTACAGGAAGAGAAAATAGTTTTCTCAGGCAAACCCCTCCCTCCCACAGAGCTGATTATTGTTTGATTGGCTACTGGCAAAGTCGCCTGTCCTGGAGGCGACTTGAAGTCGCGTTGTAAGTCGCGCTGAAGTCGCCTCGCAAAGTCGCGCTGGAAGTCGTGTTGCCTCTGTGTGAACCGTCACTAAGGCCCCTTTCACACTTGGGTGGGGAGGTGCGCTGGCGGTATAGCGGCGCTATTTTTAGCGCCGCTATACCGTCGTTTCTTTTTCGTACATCACGGGACACAGAGCGACATAGTCATTACTAATGGGTTATATAGATACCGTCAGGTGCTGGCACTGGCAACTTCCAAAACCGGAAGTACCCTCCCCTATATAAGCCCCTCCCATCCGGGAGCACCTCAGTTTTTTTTTTGCCAGTGTCTAAGGTGTTGGCCAAGAAGTAACATGTGTTTTTCACTGAGCTTGCGTACAGGTTCTTTTGGGCCTCAGTAAGCTATTCCGGATCCGACCAAAAAAGCTTCATAGCTAAACGGTCGGTACCCGGGCCTTGCAGAGAAGAGCAAGGTTTTGCCTGTAATGCTTCTCTTAGGAGAGCTGGACCCTGGGATCCAGAGCTCTGGTCATACCCACGACCAAGATGTTTTCTGTGCAGGGTGCTATACAGGTCCAGGGGAGTGGAATCCTTGGGAACCCGGTCCCTGAAGGTTTGATTACAATGCCTGCCGTGATAGGTGAAGTTTGGGCTTTTGTGGACCAAACAAAGTCCTGCGGCGGGGAACAGGTAAGTGGGGGCCCCCAGGAACTTGGTTCTATTGGGGGACCCCCAAGCCTAATTTGTCTTTCTGTCTGTTACCTAATGGTATTCCCGCAAGATTCTGTGCATGCCTGTAACTACTAAAAAAATGTAATAATTTTTAATGGTGGTCAAGAAAAAAAATAAAAATTTTATATATATATTTAATATATTAGACTGCGGTACCTGTGTTTGTCCACTAGAGGCCGCTGTGGAATGTTTTCTTGTCATGTGGACTAGTTTCTTCTCAGCAGAGCAAAGTCCAGGCAGTTGGTGAGTTCTCTTATAGGAAACTGCTTCCTCTGCCATGTTGCAGTGCTCGTCCATCCCCCGGCCTGCGGCAAAGAGGGGCCCTGGCTCCTGTCCCTTTGTTTCCATTTTTGAAATTAGCGCTGAAGGCGCACGTGCGCGTGCACGCGCCTCTATATATAGAGGTGAGCCGGAAAAGGGGGCGGAGCCTGGGGGATGACGCTCTGTGCGCGCCGCAGCGCTTCTGCGCATGTGCGGGCGTCCCAGCAGGTTTAAAAACCACAATATTGTAGTAAGCTGGCTATGAAGTACAGAGACAGAGCTGGCAACATTTAAAGGCATACAGCAAGCGGTTGATACAGGCATCCCCTAGAAAGGCACATTAGTAGACACCAACTGTTTCTTATAGCAGCATTTATGCTAGACTATTATCAGTAACTGGTGTATTTCGGCTGGAATACCTCAGCTTTGTGGCTTAGGAATATGCCGTCTAAAAACTCCGGGACTAGAAATTCCAGGAGGAATAGGGGGTCTCCATCGGGCTCTGAGGATCTTGGGCATGCTTTGGCTGCACCTATCTCCCCTGAAGAATCAGAGGTTAGTGACCGTAGAGCACCCTCAGGAGTACCTGGTACTGTGGCTGTCCTCAGTTCACCTGCTCCTGTGTATGTAACAGAGGAGGTTTTTTCCTCAGCTCTGGGAGGGCTGGAAGAGAGATTGTCAGCATTGATCGCTGCTTCCCTGTCACAGGAGAAAAGCGCTCGATCTCCGTCTCCTCCCTCAGAGTGCCTGTTAACAGAGCAACAGTCCCATACAGAGGTCGACCTACCTGAGGGGGATCAGGATGAGGTCGATTCGGTTGCAGAGGAATCAACAGTGGAAGAGCCGTTCTCAGCATCACATGCTGAAAGGTTATGGGTTCAGTCCCTGACTAATATGGTCCGATCAGCATTTAAAATGCCACTTGCGGAGCCATCCTCCACTTCTGTCTCCTCGTTGGGGTCGCTAAAAGCTCCCCAGACTGTTTGTTCCTTTCCGATCCATCCTTTACTGGAGGGGCTCATTTACCAGGATTGGGAGCATCCTGACAAAATATTTACTCCTCCCAAGAGATTTCCGGTGGTCTATCCTATGGAGGATAAGTTCATCAGAAAATGGAGGGTCCCTACAGTGGACGCAGCCATCTCTTGTGTGAATAAATCACTGACATGTCCGGTGGAAAATGTCCAAATGTTCAAGGACCCAATAGATAAAAAATTGGAGTCCTTATTGAAATCTGCTTTTTCTACAGCAGGATTGGTGACACAACCAGCAGTGGCAGCTATTGGGGTCTGCCAAGCAGTGAAGGATCAGTTGAAACAGGTCTTAAGGGACTTGCCAGATCAGCAGGCTCTTGCCCTAGCTGATCTACCTAGAGCCTTATGCTTTGCGGTGGACGCTATAAAGGATTCAATCCATCAGGCCTCCCGCCTTACGCTGTCTGTAGTACATATGCGCAGGCTTCTATGGCTCAAAAACTGGTCTGCTGAAGCTCCCTGTAAAAAATTGCTGGTCAGCTTCCCATTTCATGGGGAGCGCTTATTCGGGGAAGACCTGGACAAGTATATCCAGAGAATTTCCAGCGGTAAAAGTACACTTTTGCCGGTTAAAAATAGAGTTAGAGGTCCCTCTTTTAAGAGGCCGGCTTCTCCAGTCCCTAGGACATCGGCTGTGAAACAGTTCCGACGGCCTCCTCGGTCAAATCCCGGAGGTAGAAATCAGGGACAGTTGCAGGGTAACAAGAAGCCCTGGAGCAGGAGAGGTACAAAACCTCCCCCAAAGTCAAATGCATGAAGGGTTGCCCCACTCAATCGGGTGGGGGGAAGACTTCAGTTGTTCGCAGAGACCTGGCGGGACACGATCCGAGACAGATGGGTGCTCTCCGCAGTAAATCTGGGATACAAATTGGAGTTAAAAAACTCCCCTTCTTCCCGCTTTATAAGGTCAAACGTGCCAAGGGATCCCCAGAAGAGAGGATCCCTCCTGTTGGCACTAGAACAATTATTGCTACAAGCAGTAATTATAGAGGTTCCCCTGGAAGAGTGGGGGTTCGGGTTTTACTCAAACCTCTTTACAGTTCCGAAGCCAAACGGGGACGTGAGGCCCATACTAAATCTAAAAGGGCTAAACAAATTCCTGCATATCAGGACTTTCCGGATGGAGTCGATCCGATCGGTAGCCACTGCCCTACAAGGGGAGGAATGGTTAGCCTCGATCGACATCAAGGATGCTTATTTGCACATTCCCATCTTTCCAGCCCACCAAAAATTTCTACGCTTTGCGGTAGAAGGCCGCCATTTTCAGTTCAGAGCCTTACCCTTCGGTCTGGCCACAGCACCAAGAGTGTTCACAAAAATTTTGGCCCCGTTATTGGCCAATCTAAGAACACGAGGTGTAACGATAATGGCATATCTAGACGACTTGTTGCTGATAGACCACTCAGTGGAAAAACTAGAAGTGGTTGTTCACGAGACAATCAAGTATCTGGAATATCACGGTTGGATTATCAACCGAGACAAGTCAGCCCTAAAACCAGTCAAAAGTCTGGAATACTTGGGGCTAAGGCTGGATTCAGACCAGAGAAAAATTTTCTTGCCTCAAGAAAAGGGGTCGTCTTTGAGAGATTTGATCCACTTAGTGGGTTCAAAAAGACAGCCATCCATACGCCTATGCATGAGGCTGCTGGGAAAGATGGTGGCATCATTCGAAGCAGTACCCTACGGTCAATTCCATTCAAGGAAGTTGCAAAGGGCCATACTGTCAGCCTGGAACAAAAAAGTTCAGGCTTTGGACTTACCAATGTCCTTGTCCCCTTCCGTTCGCAGGAGCCTCCGCTGGTGGTTGGTTCCCCAGAATCTGGAAAGAGGGAAATCCTTCAGTCCGATTTCCTGGAAGGTGGTCACTACAGATGCCAGCCTTGTAGGCTGGGGAGCAGTACTGGAGCAATGGTCTCTCCAGGGCAAGTGGTCAGAAGCAGAAAAGGCCCTGCCCATCAATCTCTTAGAGATACGAGCAGCCCGGTATGCCCTAGTAGCATGGACATCCAAACTCCAAGGGTCCCCTGTCAGAGTTCAATCAGACAATGCCACAGCAGTGGCATATATCAATCGTCAGGGGGGCACCAGGAGTCGTGCAGCCCAAAGGGAAGTAAATTACATCCTGAGATGGGCAGAAAGATATGTCCCAGCCATATCTGCGGTATTCATTCCAGGAGTGGAGAATTGGAAGGCGGACTTTCTAAGTCGCCAACAATTATGCCCAGGGGAATGGTCCCTTCATCCCGAGGTTTTCCGGACAATATGTCAGCGGTGGGGAACACCGGATGTAGATCTGCTAGCATCCAGATTCAACACAAAAGTGGACAGGTTTGTCTCTTGGACAAGGGATCCCCTAGCTTGCGGCTCGGATGCCCTAGTGTTCCCTTGGGATCAGTTCAAGCTGATATATGCATTTCCACCGCCACAATTGTTACCTCGATTACTCCGCAGAATCAGGGTAGAAAAGAAACCAGTGATTCTGGTGGCTCCAGCGTGGCCCCGAAGAGCATGGTACGCAGAGATTGTAAAAATGTCTGTGGGGAGTCCTTGGACCCTCCCACATCGTCCGGACCTGCTTTCGCAGGGACCGATATACCACCCTTCCTTACCAGCCCTAGGTTTGACGGCCTGGCTATTGAAGCCCACATTCTAGAAAAGAGAGGGCTCTCTAATGCTGTGGTGTCTACCATGATCAATGCCAGGAAACCGGTATCCAGGCAGATCTACTATAGAATCTGGAAGGCGTACATCGCCTGGTGTGAGGCCAGAAAATGGCATCCACGTAAATACGTAATAGGTAGGATTCTGGACTTCCTACAATGGGCTGTAGATAGGAAGCTTGCCTTGAGTACTATCAAGGGTCAGATTTCGGCCTTGTCAATATTTTTTCAAAGGCCCTTGGCTTCGCATTCACTAGTCAAAGCCTTTATACAAGGAGTGATGCGTATTAGTCCTCCGGTTAATATTCCCATATGTCCATGGGATCTAAACTTGGTTCTGTCGGTTCTACAGAAACAACCATTTGAACCATTACAGCATATTTCCTTGGTGCTTCTCACCAGGAAATTGATTTTTCTAGTAGCCATTTGTTCGGCTAAAAGAGTATCGGAATTAGCAGCTATGTCCTGTAAGGAGCCATATCTGGTTATCCATAAGGACAGAGTAGTGTTACGTCCTCATCCAGCCTTTCTTCCTAAGGTGGTATCGAGGTTTCATTTGAACCAAGATGTGGTTCTTCCTTCTTTTTTCCCCAAGCCTACTTCGGTAGAGGAAAAGTTATTGCATTCTTTGGATGTAGTAAGAGCAGTTAAAGCTTATCTAAAAGCCACTGCTCAGATTCGCAGAACGGATACTTTGTTTATTCTGCCGGAAGGCCCCAGAAGGGGTCAGGCAGCGTCAAAATCTACTTTAGCCAAGTGGATTCGACAGGTCATAATACAAGCCTATGGCTTGAGAAGGAGACCGCCTCCGTTCAAAGTTAGGGCGCACTCCACGAGAGCAGTTGGAACTTCATGGGCAGTGCATCACCAGGCCTCCCTGGCTCAAATCTGTAAGGCCGCAACATGGTCTTCAGTACACACGTTTACTAGGTTCTACCAGGTGGACGTTAGAAGTCAGGAGGATGTCGCCTTTGGGCGCAGTGTGTTGCAGGCCGCAAAAGATCCTCATGTCTGATAGCGCTCAGCTTATATATGGTGTATCCCCCCCCTCATTTGGCATTGCTTTAGGACATCCCATTAGTAATGACTATGTCGCTCTGTGTCCCGTGATGTACGAAAAAGAAAATAGGATTTTTATAACAGCTTACCTGTAAAATCCTTTTCTTGGAGTACATCACGGGACACAGAGCTCCCGCCCCTCTTTGGGGACACTTATTGCTTTGCTACAAAACTGAGGTGCTCCCGGATGGGAGGGGCTTATATAGGGGAGGGTACTTCCGGTTTTGGAAGTTGCCAGTGCCAGCACCTGACGGTAACTATATAACCCATTAGTAATGACTATGTCGCTCTGTGTCCCGTGATGTACTCCAAGAAAAGGATTTTACAGGTAAGCTGTTATAAAAATCCTATTTTTTGCCGCAATATTTGGCTGCTAGCGGTGAGGTTTTAACCCCCCGCTAGCGGCCGAAAAAGGGTTAATACCGCCCGCAATGGCGCATTGCGGGCTGTATTACCGCGGTTTCCCATTGCTTTTAATGGGCAGGAGCGGTATACACACCGCTCCTTCACCGCTCAAAAGATGCGGCTTGCAGGAGATTTTTTTTTCCTCCCGCCAGCGCATCGCCGCAGTGTGCAAGCCTTCGGGCTTTCACATTGAGAATACTGGGGCAGGAGTATTTCAGGCGTTATTTATGTGCTATTTTTAGCGCTAAAACGCCTGAAATACGCCTCAGTGTGAAAGGGGCCATACACTCTTGTTTTGATTTGTACTGTTGGTGTATTGTCTCCTTTTACGTTAGAAAGCACTGCGCAAACTGTTAGTGCTATATAAATCCTGTATAATAATAATAACAATGTTCCTCTGCTCCTCACTGTCCAATAGTGGGGCCAAGATTATTTTCAGCATGTGACAATGCTCTGAGCCCAAATGTTACATGAAAGAGCACATCCCTGATATCCCTTTTTAGATGTGCAGACTTTAGCTGTGCAATTTGCTGATCAGTTGTTTTGTTTACATTCTATCAGATTTGCTTCTGGATCAGATGGCACAGCTAATGTCTGCAATAACCAGTGCCCAGCAGGGAGGAGCATGCACATCTAAAGGGATTCTAGGGATTTGTTCTTTCATATAACACCCGTACTTGGAGCAAAGCACAGCTTTGTCCTGGAGCAAAACTAAACGTAGTGAGAGTGGCAGTTCAGAGAATGGAAGGTTGGCTGGAAAAGCATTACCACTATGAATAGGAAAGTAGAGGGAAATGACAGGAACAAATAGGCTTGCTCAGGGCCGCCATCAGGGGGGTACAGGCAGTACACCTGTAAGGGGCCCGGATTGCAACCCCCCCCCCTTTTTTTTTTTTTTTTATAATTTTTTTTAATTTTATTTATTGCATTTATTTATTTATCTTTTGTAAGGGGTCGATAGGTCCCCAGGGCCCATGCCTGAAGCCATGTAAGGGGCCCCAAAATTCCTGATGGCGGCCCTGAGCTTGCTATCTAAGAATATAGTAATGAAAGAAATGTTGAGCACATATAAGGACAATTACTTTTAGCACCAATGACTTTAAAATAATGGAAATGAGAGGAAATTTTCATGTGAATGTGTTGTGGCGTTGTTGTGTTTTTTTTAAATTTTTTAAATATTTTATAACCTTTTCCTGGACCTGCTACCTCCGTTATCATTATGTACAATGTCTGAGGCTGGGGCGTTCCACTTCCTGTAATCAGTCACCCATTCCTCTTTTTGTTTTCTCTATCCGTCATCAGGTGATATCTGAGCGACTCTTCTCTCCTCTGCAATCTCCAAAGCTGAAGCCCAAAAAGAGAGCCACCACGCCCCCTGCAGAACAGAAGGAGGAATTGCAGCCTAGAGAAATAGCTGCTCATCTTCTGGAGGAGGCAGAAGGTATGGAGGGGGGGGGGGGTTTGTGAGATAAACAAACAAATATTAAAGCGGAGCTCCACCCAAAAGGGGAAGTTCCGCTTTAAGGACTCGTCCCCCTGCTCCTCCAATTGGCACTTTTGAGTAGCGGGAGGGGAGCAGGTACCCGATTTTTGACGGGTACCTGCTTCCCACTTTCATGAAACGGAAGTTCTCCCCCCCCGCAGTCTTCTGGGACACTAACAGGTCCCAGAAGACTGCATCCACCACTCACGATGCGCGACTTGTGCATGCGCAGTGGGCACCTGGCTGTGAAGTCGCAAGCTGTCACTGCCGGGTGCCCATAGTGACGATACTGTTGCGGGGGCCCGAAGGCAGCGGGTGAGACCGACTGGGGTGAGCACACCACTGGATCGTGGGACAGGTGAGTGGCTGTTTCTTTAAAAGTCAGCAGCTACAGTTTTTGTAGCTGCTGACTTTTATTTTTTGCACAGGTGGTTGGAATTCCGCTTTAATTAATGAAAAGAAAAACGTAAGATACAAAAAAAAAAGACATACTCATCGACGCTGCAGATGCCCCCTGCTGGCTCAACTCGGAGAACTGAGCGATCAACTCTCTGAGCAGAGAGTGGTGACTGTCAGTCGCAACTCTGTGCTCTACCCCTTCAGCCGTCAATGGAGTGCCAGGCTGTGCAGGGGGGCAGGAACGGCTGGCTCAGGTTCTCAGTGGTGCACTGAGAGGCTGAGCCAGCTGCTGGTCAGGCCTCTGGATGGTTCCCGACATTGTCAGGATCCCTGCAGAGTCTAGACTGGCTTTGTGACGTTAGCCGACAGGGTGTGGGTTCAGCCCTTAAGCGGTCCATATTCTTTCCCGACATTATTGTCGGGATCCCTGCAGAGTCTAGACTGGCTTTGTGACGTTAGCCGTCAGGGTGTGGGTTCAGCCCTTGAGCGGTCCATATTCTTTCCCGACATTTATTGTCGGGATCCCTGCAGAGTCTGGACCGGCTTTGTGACGTTAGCTGACAGGGTGTGGGTTCAGCCCTTGAGCGGTCCATATTCTTTCCCGACATTATTATCGGGATCCCTGCAGAGTCTAGACTGGCTTTGTGACGTTAGCCGTCAGGGTGTGGGTTCAGCTCTTGAGCGGTCCATATTCTTTCCCGACATTTATTGTCGGGATCCCTGCAGAGTCTGGACCGGCTTTGTGACGTTAGCTGACAGGGTGTGGGTTCAGCCCTTGAGCGGTCCATATTCTTTCCCGACATTATTGTCGGGATCCCTGCAGAGTCTGGATCGGCTTTGTGATGTTAGCGGACCGCACGCTTTAGCCCCCTATCAACTGAATCCGGGTCACAGGAGTGCAGAACTAATTGCACTTCTGTGACCTACAGGAGAAGCATGGCCAAAAAAAGCTTTGAACGCACTTCTCCTTTTTAAAGTGATACTAAACACACACTGTATAATTTACAATGTCCCTTCTATTTCTGTATGTGGATGACGGCACTGTAATTATTTGAATAAAAAGTACATCTAAATACTTTTTTTCCTAATTGATATCCAGCTGTCACATGACCCAGCTCTCTCCCAGCCTGTCTGCATGGAAACATAAGCAGGGAGGATCTTCTAGTCCTCTGCTGCCGGTCACATGTTCAAAATTTAAAAAACAGCCTTTGAAATGCAGAGTAAAAATAAATAATTAATATCAATAAACTGTTTTGAATTGTCAAACAAATATATATTTGAAATCAAATCTTTATTATATTTTGGTAATAACATAACATGGTGTGGGCGGATTTCTGCCAATCACAGGCTGTGTCACGCCCCTCCAGCCTGCGTTTTTAGAATAAGAGGGAGGTGAAGCTTCCATTAATCTACATGTAATATCCCATCCCCATTCTGTTTAGCTGGCATGGAGGAGGAGGTAGGGAGTGGGCTGTCATTGTGTATACGCCCACATGTGTGACTCTATAGTCACATGGGCTGCTCAGATATTGATAGGGAGAAAATGCTCAGCATAGAAACTCACTGAAAACTGAGCATGTGCAGAGCTGCCAACACTGCTCTGCAAAATCCCCAACTGCATTTGGGAGATGGACAGAAGGGGGGAGATAGAGAGCAGCAGGATCAACCAGGTTTTTTGCAGAATACAGAAAACGAATCTCATAGTGACCGAGTGGCGAGCAGGGCAAAACACTGAAGCGGGAGGTTCTGATAGAGGAGGGACTAAATACCCTCCCAGCAGCCAGCAGATCCCAGTAATCAGTCTTCACCTGATGCTGGCTGCTGGGTGGGAATTTAGTCCCTCCTCTATCGGACCTCCTGCTTCAGTGTTTTGCCCTGCTCACCAGATACTGCTTGCCATTTATCCTGACACTGCTCCTAATCTTGCTTTTGGCTTGCACCTATACCCTGTACCTTGCTGGTGGACACCGGAACCAGAACCTTCCGCTATGGAAACCACAGTGCCACCAGCAGGTGATTCAGGTCCTGAGAAAACCCAAGTGAGTATGAACAGCATGTAATACACCGTTTTATTGATTGTTTTTTATGATGTGGGTTTAGTGACACTTTAAGTCCCTCATACAGTAACATTATTGAAGCAAAAGGCATCGGTGCTTTACAGATCTTTAGTACAGCAATAGGCTGCTGTTCTTGGAAACATCATTCCCAATCCTTTATAATTTATTTTAGATTCAGATGGGACAGAGTTCGGGGATGATCCTTTGCTTCAAGTTTTGCGGGAACAGCGTCAGTCTCTGCGATTTAGACTCCGGTAACGATAACATTAATTATTTTACCGATAGATGTTTATTAATCCATTATATTTTTATAAAAAATAAATGAAAAATCTCTGTCCCTGGCTTTTATTTGGTCACTTTTCATAAAGTTATTCTCCTGTATTTCTATTACAGACGGTCAAATGCGCATGTTTTATTATATTCATTTTTTTAATACTCTAATTGTATCTAAGAATAACAGTATTAAAAGGTGCACGCTGCCCTCCGCAGGCTGAAGTTTGAATTAAGTGAATGAAGCTTCTGTGTGATAAGTATGTCAGAGCTAACAGAGACTGGGAGGAATTTTTCACTTTCTCGTTTGTCTGGAACCCTTTAAATGAACAAGAAGTGGTGAATTTTCTCTTCTTGTTCTGTCAGGGGAAAGTAAAAATCTTTAAAACGGAACACAAATGGCGTCTGATGCGTGGTGCAGGGGGGGGCATAAAAGGGGGCGGGGTTCTAGGACGTCTATGGACGCCCTCCTAGAACAATAGTGCCGAGCTGTAGCCGTCTTTTGGCTATAATGCGCTACTAAAGTGGTTAAAATAAGATTTCTTTACAGTAAAACCAAAATCCACCCAAACACCAGCAAACCAAAAACACAGCAATCGTGAAGATATAAATAAACCCAAACCAAATGAGGCAATGCCTAACTAGCAAATAAACCATCTACAATATATGCGAAAATGGGGAACACAGAAAAGCAGGAGAAAGCTGGAGGTGCAGGGAGCAGATGGGGAAACAAAAACTGGGATCAGGAACAAGGGGGAGCAGGTACAACGCAGCAGGGTATAGGTACAAGGCAAAGGCAAAATCAGGTGCAGGGTCTGGATAAATGGCAAGCAGTCTCTAGCAAAACACTGAAGCCGGAGGTACTGACATAGGAGGGACTAAATACCCTCCCAGCAGCCAGCAGATCCCAGTAATCGGTCTACACCTGATGCTGGCTGCTGGGAGGGTATTTAGTCCCTCCTATGTCAGTACCTCCGGCTTCAGTGTTTTGCTAGAGACTGCTTGCCATTTATCCAGACCCTGCACCTGATTTTGCCTTTGCCTTGTACCTATACCCTGCTGCGTTGACTAAATACCCTCCCAGCAGCCAGCAGATCCCAGTAATCGGTCTACACCTGATGCTGGCTGCTGGGAGGGTATTTAGTCCCTCCTCTATCAGTACCCCCTGCTTCAGTGTTTTGCTCTGCTTGCCATTTATCCCTGACCCTGCTCCTGATCTTCTTTATGCCTTGTACCTATACCCTGTACCCAGCTGCCTGCCTGCTGGTGGACACCGGAACCACAACCTTCTGCTCTGGAAACCACAGTGCCACCAGCAGGTGATTCAGGTTCCTAGCAAACCCAAGTTTAACAAAAGATTACGTAGTTCCTAGTGGACAAAAAAAATGTCTGCAGTCCCTAAGGAGTCAATGCAAACGTTTGAACATGTATGAGCTTCATGAATCGAACACTACATACATGATACATACCATGAGACCCTCCCAAATGCTTGATCTACATGGGGACACAATTTGGCATGGATCCACCCCTCCTCGCAGAAGATCTTGCGGCTGGTGAGGGTTCAGGACCGGATAGCTCAGTCCTCTTGTGATGCACCGCTTTTTTGTCATTTTAAAAGCTTTCAATAAAACTTTATTAAAATTGAAATAGACAGAGCAATGAGTGTGATAGTGGTGGTCTATTGCGGTCACTAAAATCTGTTTTATATTTCTATACAGGGAAGTGGATTTACAATTGGCGGAGCTGGAGGGTGAGAACCGTGAAAACCAGTAACATCCCCAATGACCGACTTCCTCCTATTACTAATTATTTATCATTATATGTTGAATTCTCTTCTATTTATTCAGATTTCTATTTTCTTACTCCGTTCATTAAAGAAATATCAGGAAAAGATGGCAGTGAGCTTGTCCTTTGTGTACTGGGGCTCGGGTAGGTCTCTTCTTTTTCTCCTTCCTGAACTGATTTCTGTACACAGGAGAAATGTAATGAACTTAAAGTGGACCTGTTATTTTGCACATATTGAAATAGATTTTGTCAACTGTTTTATCTTATTCTGGAAGAATGAAGTTAAAGGGGAAGTAAGGCCTTTGATAACAAAATAAATAAACATACATACTTGCATCTAAGCTGCAGCATCAGTGTGGTGTTGCAGCTGTCCCACATGTGCTCTAGGACCAAGAACTGGGCGATCAGATGACCACGATCACTCATGGGGAGAGAGAGAGAGGAAAAAAGAGAGAGAAAGAGGAGA
>CM055124.1:83160848-83235848 GCA_029206835.1 Rana muscosa
GGGGTGCCGTTAACAATAAAATGGCAACGCAAGCACACTTTTTGCGCACGTTACAAAACGCTGAATTGAAAATGCGTCCGTAAAAAACGTAATCAAACTGGAAATCAGGCTGGTCCCCGAATCGCAAACCCCCGTTCCCGGTTCTGAAAATTGCGATTTGCACGCTTTTCCGCGTGTCGTGCATAGGGCAGCCCATCGACGCCACCAGGCTATGTGCGTTTGTCACCCAAAAACAAGCCAAGCGCAATTTTTTTTTTCATAGACGCATTTTACCGCATGATTCTGTCGCTCGACAAACGCAGCACAATTTCGCCACATTTGGGGCGCCATTAGGAGTAATGGCACACACAAAACGTCAGGCACTTTGGAATCGCGCCGATTGGGTGGGCGGTAAATCGCCCACAGATTGGGCATTCCCGGAAATCGCGGCAAAATCGCGGCCGCGAAATCGAAAATTTGAAGTCGCAGCAGTGTGAACCTAGCCTTAATGCCTTCTGAAGAGTGACCCAAATGTGCAAGGGGCGACAATCGCGGGACACCCGTGCCACGTTTGGGGTGCTATTAAAATCAACGTGCAAAGCACCAGGAACGCACGGGGCGTCCCGCGATTTGCCGCTACTGCGAATCGCGGTAATTCCGCCCGCAATTCTGAACATAAGTGCAAGAACGGGACATGTGCAGTTCGTTTCGTTCCAAATGGAAATTCGGACAAGTTTTTCGTTATACGGAAAATTGGGATGTATCTGAATTTCTGACTTACAATAGTAACGAATTTAAAACAAATCCGAAATAACGAAACTAAATTTCAGACGAAATTCAAATTGGAATAGTTTTCGAATTGAATTCAATTTTTTTAATCAAGTTCGAATTTCCAAAGAGAATGAAATAAAATAGAAAATAAAAGGAATATAATGGATAAGAATATAATAGAAAATAAAAGAATAGAATAAAATAGAAAGAATATAACCATCTTCTGAAACTTGAATAGAATATATTTGAATAGAATAGAAAAGAACAATAGAATAATAGAATACAACCATCTTCTGAAATTCGAACAGAATAGAAAATAATAAAAATAGAACAATGGAATAGAATAAACAAGAGAATAAAATAGAAAATAGAAAAGAATAGAATAAAATAGAAAGAATATAACCATCTTCTGAAATTTGAATAGAATATATTTATTTGAATAGAAAAGAATAGAATATAACCATTTTCTGAAATTCGAATAGAAAATGAAAAAATAGAACAATGGAATAGAATAGAGAATAGAATAAACAAGAAAATAGAATATAAAACAATAGAAAAGAATAGAATAAAATAGAAAGAATATAACCATCTTCTGAAATTGAAATTGAATAAATTTGAATAGAATGCAAAAGGATAGAACAAACAATAGAATAAAAAATAGAAGAATAGAACAGAACAATAGAATAGAAAAGAACCATATAACCGTTTTCCGAAATTCTAATTTCGAATAGAAAAAACTAAAATTTTGAATAGAAAAGAATAGAATATAATATAAATGAAAAGAACATAATATAGAAAATAAGTTATAGTATAGAAAAAAAACAACAGAATAGAAAGAATATAACCATGTTCCAAAATTAGAATAGAACACACTGGATTTGAATGGAATTCGAAAAATTTGAATCAATTCGAATAAACTAACGAATTCCCAAAAAGAATTGAACCAATTAAATTAATTTAAATAAGCAAATTCATCTAAATAACGAACCGAAACGGAACTAACGTGTTTCTAAGACGGCCATTCAAATTACAATCCGGCTGAACCATCAACAGAACGGCAGAGAAATCTACAAGGTGAAGAGACAACATTCAGGTGGAGGAGATTCTAAGAAGCGGCAGTTGGATGAACTGACAGATTGCTCAGCCAAGCCACACCCCCTTCTAATCTCTCCATCCAATCAGATTTCCCTACAATGTAGCAGCAAACTGGTTCCACCTTCCGAGAAAGTCGAGAGAAATAACGAAGTCACAGGAAATTAAAAAAATAAAATTATTTCCATGACGCCGAGTCGCGCTTTGTTTCTGCGATTTTCACGTGATTCTGCGTGTTGCGCATATTGCGGCCCATTCACGTCAATGGGCTTCCCTGTGCAAGTTTGTCGCCCAAAAGAAGCTCCTCCTGTTTTTGGGGTGACACGCTTAATGCAATATTTAAAAGGTGCGTTTTGCCGCGATTGCAACGCAATTCTGTCAGGCAACAATCACAGCAAAAAAAAAAAATTGCACCACATTTGGGGGACATTTAGAATGCCCGTCTTCCAGCGATTGCCACATGATTTAGAATTGCAGCGATTCTGCCCTTGATTCCAGTGTGAACGGGCACCTAAAGTAACTTTCCGCTTCGCATTCCGACTCCCCCCACTATTTACATTGGAGCAACTTGTCATGCGATTTGACAGGTCAAAAATCGCACAATTTGCATTCTATTTCCGGCAATCGCACTGTTCAAATCCGTGTGACGCCGGCTTTGCATTGATTTGAAAAAAGTATCTCCTGCGCTACTTTGGGGGCGATTTCGCGTGCGACTTGAATAGACATCTGTGCATGAAGCTCCACAGATGTCTTCAAAGTCGCACCCGAAGATGCAGTGAGATGCGGCTTTGAAATTGTGCGATTTCAGATGAAGTCACACCAAAGTCGCAGTCAATGTGAACGGAGGGGCCAAAACAAACATTCTTAGAATTTTTTTCTTCATTTAAGTGCATTGGGAGGCCCATAGACGTCAATGGCGGCGCATGCGACATGCGTTTTCATGCGTTGGCAACAGGAATTATCAAGCTTTTGTCAATGGCCGTCAGGCCCCCCCCCCCCAGTCGCATAAGGCAATTCTAAATTGAAGCAGAACGCACAGAGCGCATTTGTCTGCCATTAGGCCCCTTTCACAGTTGTGTGACTTGGGACTGCAAAGTCGCATTACAAGTCGTACCCCCCCCCCCCCCCATGATTTCCAATGAGTACCGTTCATATCTGCGCGACTTCAAGTCACAGCGACTTCAAAGTAGTCCATGTACTACTTTGGTTCCGACTTTAATACGATAATAATAATCGCTGCTACGTGCAGGACGCATACATGCGATTATTATTTTTTTTGGTAGCACGCCCAAAAAAAAATAATAATAATAATAAAAAAAATTAATTGCCTGTGCGCTTTACAAGATAAAAAAAAAATAGTCAGTAACTCAGTGCAACAAGCTTAATTCTGATTGGCCGCTGTGTGCGTTATCGCGCTTATAGGTCCCATCCACACCTAGCAATTCGGAGTCGCAGGCAGAATCACGCCAATTACAAAAGTGAGCTGAAATCGCATAAAAAAAAACGTTTGGGTTCCATTCATTTGTGCGACTTTGCCAAGATTGTCACATGGCAATACATGCATGATGAAATCGCACAAAGCTGGTCACCCAAAAAGGTGCGGGAGCTTCTTTTGCCTGACAAACATGTGGAAATGCGCGTAAATCATGCTGGGGAAAAAAGCGCACGTTCCCGCTAAGCGAGGTGTGGACAGGGCCTTAAATAATATTTAAAAAATAAATAACATAAAATTAAATATAATAATAAAATTATATATATTATATTTTAACATAATATAATAAAATATAAAAAGATAAATAACATTTTAAATAAAATATATGTATTTTAACATAATATAATAAAATATAAAAAAATTATAATAAAATAACTTTTTAAATAAAATATTATTATACATTTTAATATAATATAAAAATAATACATTTTAAATAAATAAAATATCATTATTAATAATAAATAATAATAATACATTTTAATATAATAAAATGAATAACTTTTTCAATAAATAAAATATTATTATATCATAATAAAATAAAAATATAAAAATATAATAAAATAAATAACATTTCAAATATATTTATATTTATTTTATTCAAAATTAAATCTAGAAAAAATAAAATAATTTTGATATTATATTGTATTTATTTTAATGTTATTTATTTTATTAAACAATTTTTTTAATATAAAATTATTATTATTATATTTTGTGTGTTAATATATTGTGCTCTCTCGCTCTATACTAAAATGGAAAAAATAATCAAATAATAAATTTAGAAAAAAAAAAATTGAAAACACATTTTTAACAATGCTGGTCATGGCGCATCACAGCGAGGCAAATTTTTTTTTTTCTTTTAATCTCTGATGGTAAGAGATATAGAATTCTGCACCACAAGAGCTTACAATTCACACATTGGGGAGTTTTCCGCCTTCAAACTTCGTTTTTTTTCTCCCATTCGTCTAAAAATAAAAATGTATTAAATCAACGTGCTCTTTCTGTGACATATTTCAGTTAGCAGCCCCTGGCAGCCCTTTCCGTCTCCAGACAAGCGCCGCAAAACGCACAGCGAGCGCAGACAGCAATCCAATAACTCTACGCATGATCTGCATGCAGAGCATCGCTTCCAACAGACAAAAAACGCTCCCCCCTCCCCCCCGCTCCCTCCAAATAGCACCTGTTAGCTGCAATCTGCAGAGCATTCCTCCGGGCAGCCATTCCTTTTGCGGAGGCTCCTACAGACCATCTCAATATCCAACCCCCCCCCCCAATGGACCCGAGTCTGCAGATCATTCCTCCTGGTCAACTTGACGATGCACGTGACCCTGTGTGCAACTTAACCCCTGGGGGGGCAACCACGGCCCCCCCTGCCCCTTTCAATGGCATTGACGGTTTCTTTTATCTGCGATTGCGGCTGGAAAAATTGCCGCCTGTTGCTGGAAAAATTTTACCAAAATATTGACGGTTGTAAATGAATTTTATTTGTAAATAAAATAATTTTTCTCTTGCCGGCGGTGGAAACAAACCCTCATGGACCGCTTGCGTGCCGTCATAAGCCAATGGCACTCCACACTCCTAACAAAGGCACCTGCCCAATGTGCCAGCGTGTGCCCCACCTACTGGGCGCCCTCCGGTACTCACCACCATGCTGCTGCCGCCTTGTCAGTTGAGCGGGCAGAAGATGCCGTTAGCCCTCGCCAGGTTCCATCGCTCCTCCTTGGGGGGGGGTTGGACCCACCGCGAAGACCCTTAATCCGTCTCTTTTGACCGGGGCACGCCGCTATTCGCTCGTACGTGTCGAGATCCCCCCTCACTGTGCCCCCGCCATCCCCTCCGTCATGCCAGCCTGCTGCAATGCATGGCTCTCAGACAACTGGGTATATCTCTATCGCTGTCAGCCTTTCTCATTACATTGTCCCAATTCAGATCGCAGGCGGCTGGATCTCCATTCCATAGGGGGGGGGGGGTCCGGGAAAGCGAAGACGTCCCCCGTCCCCGGTAGAACCTGTAAGACCTCCGCCAAGTCACCGGTCACCAATACCAATTTTCCACCTCCGTTGTCTTGAATGGGAAATTTGACGCCCCACTGGGCGACGTAGACGCGAGCCTTCTAAATACACCCTCCCCCCAACCTCAGGAATGGAATAATCCATTCAGGTGCAAAGACAATGGTAGAATGGGAGATGGAGGGCAGCCAATGGGGGGAGAGCTGGGCCTATGTTGTGCCTATGTACACATGCAAGGTGGGGCTGTGACCAGCGGAGGGCGACGGGCAGCCAGAGCTCAGCCATGATCCATAGACAAGTGACAAGGCCAAGCATTGGGAATGAACAGCTTTTGTTGGATCTGGGAGGACAGAGAGGAGCCCAGAGAGGAGGACAGAGAGAGGAGAGGAGAACAGAGAGGAGCCCAGAGAGGAGAGGAGCCCAGAGAGGAGAGGAGCCCAGAGAGGAGAGGAGGACAGAGAGGAGAGGAGGACAGAGAGGAGCCCAGAGAGGAGAGGAGCCCAGAGAGGAGAGGAGGACAGAGAGGAGCCCAGAGAGGAGAGGAGCCCAGAGAGGAGGAGGACGACAGAGAGGAGCCCAGAGAGGAGGAGGAGGAGGACGACAGAGAGGAGCCCAGAGAGGAGGAGGAGGAGGACGACAGAGAGGAGCCCAGAGAGGAGGACGACAGAGAGGAGCCCAGAGAGGAGGAGGAGGACAGAGATGAGGAGGAGGACAGAGATGAGGAGGAGGACAGAGATGAGGAGGAGGACAGAGATGAGGAGGAGGACAGAGATGAGGAGGAGGACAGAGATGAGGAGGAGGACAGAGAGGAGCCCAGAGAGGAGGACAGGAGAGGAGGAGAGGAGAGGACAGGAGAGGAGGAGAGGAGAGGACAGGAGAGGAGGAGAGGACAGGAGAGGAGGAGAGGAGAGGACAGGAGAGGAGGAGAGGAGAGGACAGGAGAGGAGGAGAGGAGAGGACAGAGGGAGGAGAGGAGAGGACAGAGGGAGGAGAGGAGAGGACAGAGAGGAGAGGGCAGAGAGGAGAGGGCAGAGAGGAGAGGAGGACAGAGAGGAGAGGGGAGGAGGAGGACAGAGAGGAGAGGGGAGGAGGAGGACAGAGAGGAGAGGGCAGGAGGAGGACAGAGAGGAGAGGGCAGGAGGAGGACAGAGAGGAGAGGGCAGGAGGAGGACAGAGAGGAGAGGGCAGGAGGAGGACAGAGAGGAGAGGGCAGGAGGAGGACAGAGAGGAGAGGGGAGGAGGAGGACAGAGAGGAGAGGGGAGGAGGAGGACAGAGAGGAGAGGGGAGGAGGAGGACAGAGAGGAGAGGGGAGGAGGAGGACAGAGAGGAGAGGGGAGGAGGAGGACAGAGAGGAGAGGGGAGGAGGAGGACAGAGAGGAGAGGGGAGGAGGAGGACAGAGAGGAGAGGGGAGGAGGAGGACAGAGAGGAGAGGGGAGGAGGAGGACAGAGAGGAGAGGGGAGGAGGAGGACAGAGAGGAGAGGGGAGGAGGACAGAGAGGAGAGGGGAGGAGGACAGAGAGGAGAGGGGAGGGGGACAGAGAGGAGAGGGGGACAGAGAGGAGAGGGGGACAGGAGGACAGAGAGGAGAGGAGGACAGAGAGGAGAGGAGGACAGAGAGAGACACACACAGAAAAGGAGGAAGAGAGGAGCCCAGAGGAGGAGGACAGAGGAGGAGCCCAGAGGAGGAGGACAGAGGAGGAGCCCAGAGAGGAGAGGAGCCCAGAGCAGGAGGAGGACAGAGGAGGAGCCCAGAGAGGAGAGGAGCCCAGAGCAGGAGGAGGACAGAGGAGGAGCCCAGAGGAGGATGACAGAGAGGAGAGAGGAGGACAGAGGAGGAGAACAGAGACACAGAAAGGAAATATTTCCTGCCAGGAACAAGGGCTGTGCAACATTGTATCACATCAGACATGTTGTACAAAGACAATGTATCAACAATGTAATCTACTATAAACAGCTGTGCTGCAATATATCACACCAGACTGTACAAAGCATTGTTACATTGTATCAACAGTGTGCTCTACTCTACAGAGCTGTGCTACAATACAATGTATCACACCTGACACGCAGAACAAAGCATTGTTACATTCAGTGGCAGCTGGTGCTCAACATTGGGGGGGGGGGGGCAAACACACTGAAAAATTAAACTGTTAGTAATGCAATTTATCAGGTGATTATGTATTGTTACTGCTGGATAAAATATTAAAAATGTTATTGTTAAACAAGTCAACTGTTAAAGAATGCAATAAATGTACCACGAATCAGTTAATTGTTTTAAATCAGTAAAAAAGATTTATTGTACAACACTCACTGTGCCCATAAATCGCAGCCTCACTGTGATGGTCATGAGGGGTTCCCACCATCCCTGTGCTGAGTTCCCGGGTCTGTACTCCTGCTGTGCCCATTATGAGGGGTTCCCACCATCCCTGTGCTGAGTTCTCGGGTCTGTACTCCTGCTTTGCCCATTATGAGGGGTTCCCACCATCCCTGTGCTGAGTTCCTGGGTCTGTACTCCTGCTGTGCCCATTATGAGGGGTTCCCACCATCCCTGTGCTGAGTTCCCGGGTCTGTACTCCTGCTGTGCCCATTATGAGGGGTTCCCAACATCCCTGTGCTGAGTTCCTGGGTCTGTACACCTGCTTTGCCCATTATGAGGGGTTCCCACCATCCCTGTGCTGAGTTCCTGGGTCTGTACACCTGCTGTGCCCATTATGAGGGGTTCCCACCATCCCTGTGCTGAGTTCCTGGGTCTGTAACCTGCTGTGGTCATTATGAGGGGTTCCCAACATCCCTGTGCTGAGTTCTCGGGTCTGTACTCCTGCTGTGCCCATTATGAGGGGTTCCCACCATCCCTGTGCTGAGTTCCCAGGTCTGTACACCGTCTGTGCCCATTATGAGGGGTTCCCATCATCCCTGTGCTGAGTTCCCAGGTCTGTACACCGTCTGTGCCCATTATGAGGGGTTCCCACCATCCCTGTGCTGAGTTCCCAGGTCTGTACACCGTCTGTGCCCATTATGAGGGGTTCCCACCATCCCTGTGCTGAGTTCTCGGGTCTATACACCCGCTGTGCCCATTATGAGGGGTTCCCACCATCCCTGTGCTGAGTTCTCGGGTCTGTACACCTGCTGTGCCCATTATGAGGGGTTCCCACCATCCCTGTGCTGAGTTCCTGGGTCTGTACACCTGCTGTGCCCATTATGAGGGGTTCCCACCATCCCTGTGCTGAGTTCTCGGGTCTGTACACCTGCTGTGCCCATTATGAGGGGTTCCCACCATCCCTGTGCTGAGTTCTCGGGTCTGTACACCTCCTGTGCCCATTATGAGGGGTTCCCAGTGATGCAGCCCAGCCAGCAGCAGCAACACACAAGGACTGGGAGTCAAGGACAGAGTGACTGGCCGCTACTAGTGCCCAGTCTGAAGTCCACCACCAGCTAACAAACACATGACATGAGTTCCTTCCTAAGCCCAAACAACCACACTTCCCTTCCCTGCACTGATATATTGCTCCAGCAGTTAAATGAGTGTCCAGTTTGAAGCCCACCGCACCACCAGTGCTTACTGGTCCAGCCAAGACTGAAGGAGGAGGCGCCGCTCAGGCCTTGCATTCCATCCAGTGCCTGTGGGAAACCGGAAGCAACGGCGCGGCTCCGCAAAAAAGGACCGCCTACATCCTACCCAATCACAAAACCCCACAGGCAGAATAATTAGAGAGTGGGAGTGTTCGGGTCGCATCGCTCTGCGCCCCAAAGACACCCCCAAGCAAAGTACATAAAGCAACTCAGCTGCAATCACGTGATGTCACGCCTCCCATGGACAGCTGTGTCCGGCGTCCCAACACACTTAAAAGGGACAATTTAAAAAATAAAATGATGACTAGCATTGGGGGGTGGCGCCCCTGCGCCCCCTATGGACGGGCCGCCACTGGTTACTGGTATCAAACCAGACAAAACATTGTTACATTACATTAACAATGCAACCTACAGAGCTGTGCCACAATGTATCACACCAAACATGTTGTATAACAACCTACTATACAGAGCTGTGCAACAATGTATCACACCAGACATGTTGTATAACAACCTACTATACAGAGCTGTGCAACAATGTATCACACCAGACATGTTGCATAAAGACAATGTATCATCAATGTAATCTGCCATAAACAGCTGTGCTACAATATATCACACCAGACTGGTAGTGCAAAGCATTGTTACATTGTATGAACAGTTTGCTCTACGCTACAGAGCCATGCTACCATGTATCACACCAGACACACTGCACAAAGCATTGTTACATTGTACCATCACAATATGTTTTTCTCTGCTGAGCTGTGCTACAATGTATTCAACCAGACTGTACAAAGCATTGTTACATTGTTTCAACAATATGTTCTACTCTACAGAGCTGTGCGACAATGTATCAAACCAGACAGATTGTACAAAGCATTGTTACATTGTATCATCAATATGTTCTACTCTACAGAGCTGTGTGACAATGTATCAAACCAGATTGATTGTACAATGCATTGTATCAACAGTGTGTTCTACTATACGGAGCCGTGTGACAATGTATCAAACCAGACAGATTGTGCAAAGAATTGCTACATTGTATCAACAGTGTGCCCTACTATACAGAGCTGTGCTACAATGTATCACACCAGACTGACTGTACAAAGCATTGTTACATTGTATCCACAGTGTGCTCTATTATACAGTCGCGCTACAATATATATCACCCCAATAATTGTACAAAGCATTGTTACATTGTATCAACAATACAACCTACTATACAGAGCTTGCAACAATGTATCACACCAGACATGTTGTACAAAGACAATGTATCAACAATGTAATCTACTATAATTAGCTGTGCTACAATATATCACACCGGACTGTACAAAGCATTGTTACATTGTATCAACAGTGTGCTCTACGCTACAGAGCTGTGCTACAATGTATCACGCCAGACAACACAATGCATTGTTACATTGTATCAACAGTGTGCTCTACTCTACAGAGCTGTGCTACAATGTATCACACCAGATTGTTGATACAATGTAACAATGCTTTGTACAGTCAGTCTGGTGTGATACATTGTAGCACATCTCTGTATAGTACAGCACATTGTTGATACAATGTAACAATGCTTTGTGTTGTCTGGTGTGATACATTGTAGCACAGCTCTGTAGCGTAGAGCAAACTGTTCATACAATGTAACAATGCATTGCACTACCAGTCTGGTGTGATATATTGTAGCACAGCTGTTTATGGCAGATTACATTGTTGATACATTGTCTTTGTACAACATGTCTGGTGTGATACATTGTTGCACAGCTCTGTATAGTAGGTTGTATTGTTGATACAACGTAACAATGCTTTGTACAATCACTGGGGTGATATATATATATTGTAGCACGACTCTGTATAATAGAGCACACTGTGGATACAATGTAACAATGCTTTGTACAGTCAGTCTGGTGTGATACATTGTAGCACGACTCTGTATAATAGAGCACACTGTGGATACAATGTAACAATGCTTTGTACAGTCAGTATGGTGTGATACATTGTAGCACAGCTCTGTATAGTACAGCACACTGTGGATACAATGTAACAATGCTTTGTACAGTCAGTCTGGTGTGATACATTGTAGCACAGCTCTGTATAGTACAGCACACTGTGGATACAATGTAACAATGCTTTGTACAGTCAGTCTGGTGTGATACATTGTAGCACAGCTCTGTATAGTACAGCACACTGTGGATACAATGTAACAATGCTTTGTACAGTCAGTCTGGTGTGATACATTGTAGCACAGCTCTGTATAGTACAGCACACTGTGGATACAATGTAACAATGCTTTGTACAGTCAGTCTGGTGTGATACATTGTAGCACAGCTCTGTATAGTACAGCACACTGTGGATACAATGTAACAATGCTTTGTACAGTCAGTATGGTGTGATACATTGTAGCAGAGCTCTGTATAGTACAGCACACTGTGGATACAATGTAACAATGCTTTGTACAGTCAGTATGGTGTGATACATTGTAGCACAGCTCTGTATAGTACAGCACACTGTGGATACAATGTAACAATGCTTTGTACAGTCAGTATGGTGTGATACATTGTAGCAGAGCTCTGTATAGTACAGCACACTGTGGATACAATGTAACAATGCTTTGTACAGTCAGTCTGGTGTGATACATTGTAGCACAGCTCTGTATAGTACAGCACACTGTGGATACAATGTAACAATGCTTTGTACAGTCAGTATGGTGTGATACATTGTAGCACAGCTCTGTATAGTACAGCACATTGTGGATACAATGTAACAATGCTTTGTACAGTCAGTATGGTGTGATACATTGTAGCACAGCTCTGTATAGTACAGCACACTGTGGATACAATGTAACAATGCTTTGTACAGTCAGTCTGGTGTGATACATTGTAGCACAGCTCTGTATAGTACAGCACACTGTGGATACAATGTAACAATGCTTTGTACAGTCAGTCTGGTGTGATACATTGTAGCACAGCTCTGTATAGTACAGCACACTGTGGATACAATGTAACAATGCTTTGTACAGTCAGTATGGTGTGATACATTGTAGCAGAGCTCTGTATAGTACAGCACACTGTGGATACAATGTAACAATGCTTTGTACAGTCAGTCTGGTGTGATACATTGTAGCACAGCTCTGTATAGTACAGCACACTGTGGATACAATGTAACAATGCTTTGTACAGTCAGTATGGTGTGATACATTGTAGCACAGCTCTGTATAGTACAGCACATTGTGGATACAATGTAACAATGCTTTGTACAGTCAGTATGGTGTGATACATTGTAGCACAGCTCTGTATAGTACAGCACATTGTGGATACAATGTAACAATGCTTTGTACAGTCAGTATGGTGTGATACATTGTAGCACAGCTCTGTATAGTACAGCACATTGTGGATACAATGTAACAATGCTTTGTACAGTCAGTATGGTGTGATACATTGTAGCACAGCTCTGTATAGTACAGCACATTGTGGATACAATGTAACAATGCTTTGTACAGTCAGTATGGTGTGATACATTGTAGCACAGCTCTGTATAGTACAGCACATTGTGGATACAATGTAACAATGCTTTGTACAGTCAGTATGGTGTGATACATTGTAGCACAGCTCTGTATAGTACAGCACATTGTGGATACAATGTAACAATGCTTTGTACAGTCAGTATGGTGTGATACATTGTAGCACAGCTCTGTATAGTACAGCACATTGTGGATACAATGTAACAATGCTTTGTACAATGTGCTGTACTATACTGAGCTGTGCCACAATGTATCACAGCAGACTGTACAAAGCATTGTTACATTGTATCTACATGTTGTACTATACAGAGGCCAGGCAATCAGCATTGCATGGAGGAGGTCAGCTATGGCCCCCATTGGGGGATACACCGGCCCTGGCCCCTGTATGGGAGAGAACAGTCACTGGACTCACCCTGTAGAGTATGGGGGGCTCCTTGTCCGGCTCGTTCTCCTCTGTGCCGCCTTCCTGGCCCGGGGGGGAGAGGACCTCCATTATCCCAGAGGCTGCAGAACAGGAAATCAGGAGAATTATCACAATTCAGAATTTTTCACAAATTGCCAGAAAGTAATACGATGTATAGAAAGGATCCGTTCCTCCCCAATAGACAGACACTGCAGGGCTCCGGGTTCCCGGGATTTTAGAAAGGATCCGTTCCTCCCCAATAGACAGACACTGCAGGGCTCCGGGTTCCCGGGATTTTAGAAAGGATCCGTTCCTCCCCAATAGACAGACACTGCAGGGCTCCGGGTTCCCGGGATTTTAGAAAGGATCCGTTCCTCCCCAATAGACAGACACTGCAGGGCTCTGGGTTCCCGGGATTTTAGAAAGGATCCGTTCCTCCCCAATAGACAGACACTGCAGGGCTCCGGGTTCCCGGGATTTTAGAAAGGATCCGTTCCTCCCCAATAGACAGACACTGCAGGGCTCCGGGTTCCCGGGATTTTAGAAAGGATCCGTTCCTCCCCAATAGACAGACACTGCAGGGCTCTGGGTTCCCGGGATTTTAGAAAGGATCCGTTCCTCCCCAATAGACAGACACTGCAGGGCTCCGGGTTCCCGGGATTTTAGAAAGGATCCGTTCCTCCCCAATAGACAGACACTGCAGGGCTCCGGGTTCCCGGGATTTTAGAAAGGATCCGTTCCTCCCCAATAGACAGACACTGCAGGGCTCTGGGTTCCCGGGATTTTAGAAAGGATCCGTTCCTCCCCAATAGACAGACACTGCAGGGCTCTGGGTTCCCGGGATTTTAGAAAGGATCCGTTCCTCCCCAATAGACAGACACTGCAGGGCTCCGGGTTCCCGGGATTTTAGAAAGGATCCGTTCCTCCCCAATAGACAGACACTGCAGGGCTCTGGGTTCCCGGGATTTTAGAAAGGATCCGTTCCTCCCCAATAGACAGACACTGCAGGGCTCTGGGTTCCCGGGATTTTAGAAAGGATCCGTTCCTCCCCAATAGACAGACACTGCAGGGCTCTGGGTTCCCGGGATTTTAGAAAGGATCCGTTCCTCCCCAATAGACAGACACTGCAGGGCTCTGGGTTCCCGGGATTTTAGAAAGGATCCGTTCCTCCCCAATAGACAGACACTGCAGGGCTCCGGGTTCCCGGGATTTTAGAAAGGATCCGTTCCTCCCCAATAGACAGACACTGCAGGGCTCTGGGTTCCCGGGATTTTAGAAAGGATCCGTTCCTCCCCAATAGACAGACACTGCAGGGCTCCGGGTTCCCGGGATTTTAGAAAGGATCCGTTCCTCCCCAATAGACAGACACTGCAGGGCTCCGGGTTCCCGGGATTTTAGAAAGGATCCGTTCCTCCCCAATAGACAGACACTGCAGGGCTCTGGGTTCCCGGGATTTTAGAAAGGATCCGTTCCTCCCCAATAGACAGACACTGCAGGGCTCTGGGTTCCCGGGATTTTAGAAAGGATCCGTTCCTCCCCAATAGACAGACACTGCAGGGCTCCGGGTTCCCGGGATTTTAGAAAGGATCCGTTCCTCCCCAATAGACAGACACTGCAGGGCTCTGGGTTCCCGGGATTTTAGAAAGGATCCGTTCCTCCCCAATAGACAGACACTGCAGGGCTCTGGGTTCCCGGGATTTTAGAAAGGATCCGTTCCTCCCCAATAGACAGACACTGCAGGGCTCTGGGTTCCCGGGATTTTAGAAAGGATCCGTTCCTCCCCAATAGACAGACACTGCAGGGCTCTGGGTTCCCGGGATTTTAGAAAGGATCCGTTCCTCCCCAATAGACAGACACTGCAGGGCTCTGGGTTCCCGGGATTTTAGAAAGGATCCGTTCCTCCCCAATAGACAGACACTGCAGGGCTCTGGGTTCCCGGGATTTTAGAAAGGATCCGTTCCTCCCCAATAGACAGACACTGCAGGGCTCCGGGTTCCCGGGATTTTAGAAAGGATCCGTTCCTCCCCAATAGACAGACACTGCAGGGCTCTGGGTTCCCGGGATTTTAGAAAGGATCCGTTCCTCCCCAATAGACAGACACTGCAGGGCTCCGGGTTCCCGGGATTTTAGAAAGGATCCGTTCCTCCCCAATAGACAGACACTGCAGGGCTCCGGGTTCCCGGGATTTTAGAAAGGATCCGTTCCTCCCCAATAGACAGACACTGCAGGGCTCTGGGTTCCCGGGATTTTAGAAAGGATCCGTTCCTCCCCAATAGACAGACACTGCAGGGCTCCGGGTTCCCGGGATTTTAGAAAGGATCCGTTCCTCCCCAATAGACAGACACTGCAGGGCTCCGGGTTCCCGGGATTTTAGAAAGGATCCGTTCCTCCCCAATAGACAGACACTGCAGGGCTCCGGGTTCCCGGGATTTTAGAAAGGATCCGTTCCTCCCCAATAGACAGACACTGCAGGGCTCTGGGTTCCCGGGATTTTAGAAAGGATCCGTTCCTCCCCAATAGACAGACACTGCAGGGCTCCGGGTTCCCGGGATTTTAGAAAGGATCCGTTCCTCCCCAATAGACAGACACTGCAGGGCTCCGGGTTCCCGGGATTTTAGAAAGGATCCGTTCCTCCCCAATAGACAGACACTGCAGGGCTCTGGGTTCCCGGGATTTTAGAAAGGATCCGTTCCTCCCCAATAGACAGACACTGCAGGGCTCCGGGTTCCCGGGATTTTAGAAAGGATCCGTTCCTCCCCAATAGACAGACACTGCAGGGCTCCGGGTTCCCGGGATTTTAGAAAGGATCCGTTCCTCCCCAATAGACAGACACTGCAGGGCTCTGGGTTCCCGGGATTTTAGAAAGGATCCGTTCCTCCCCAATAGACAGACACTGCAGGGCTCTGGGTTCCCGGGATTTTAGAAAGGATCCGTTCCTCCCCAATAGACAGACACTGCAGGGCTCCGGGTTCCCGGGATTTTAGAAAGGATCCGTTCCTCCCCAATAGACAGACACTGCAGGGCTCTGGGTTCCCGGGATTTTAGAAAGGATCCGTTCCTCCCCAATAGACAGACACTGCAGGGCTCTGGGTTCCCGGGATTTTAGAAAGGATCCGTTCCTCCCCAATAGACAGACACTGCAGGGCTCTGGGTTCCCGGGATTTTAGAAAGGATCCGTTCCTCCCCAATAGACAGACACTGCAGGGCTCTGGGTTCCCGGGATTTTAGAAAGGATCCGTTCCTCCCCAATAGACAGACACTGCAGGGCTCCGGGTTCCCGGGATTTTAGAAAGGATCCGTTCCTCCCCAATAGACAGACACTGCAGGGCTCTGGGTTCCCGGGATTTTAGAAAGGATCCGTTCCTCCCCAATAGACAGACACTGCAGGGCTCCGGGTTCCCGGGATTTTAGAAAGGATCCGTTCCTCCCCAATAGACAGACACTGCAGGGCTCCGGGTTCCCGGGATTTTAGAAAGGATCCGTTCCTCCCCAATAGACAGACACTGCAGGGCTCTGGGTTCCCGGGATTTTAGAAAGGATCCGTTCCTCCCCAATAGACAGACACTGCAGGGCTCCGGGTTCCCGGGATTTTAGAAAGGATCCGTTCCTCCCCAATAGACAGACACTGCAGGGCTCCGGGTTCCCGGGATTTTAGAAAGGATCCGTTCCTCCCCAATAGACAGACACTGCAGGGCTCCGGGTTCCCGGGATTTTAGAAAGGATCCGTTCCTCCCCAATAGACAGACACTGCAGGGCTCTGGGTTCCCGGGATTTTAGAAAGGATCCGTTCCTCCCCAATAGACAGACACTGCAGGGCTCCGGGTTCCCGGGATTTTAGAAAGGATCCGTTCCTCCCCAATAGACAGACACTGCAGGGCTCCGGGTTCCCGGGATTTTAGAAAGGATCCGTTCCTCCCCAATAGACAGACACTGCAGGGCTCTGGGTTCCCGGGATTTTAGAAAGGATCCGTTCCTCCCCAATAGACAGACACTGCAGGGCTCCGGGTTCCCGGGATTTTAGAAAGGATCCGTTCCTCCCCAATAGACAGACACTGCAGGGCTCCGGGTTCCCGGGATTTTAGAAAGGATCCGTTCCTCCCCAATAGACAGACACTGCAGGGCTCTGGGTTCCCGGGATTTTAGAAAGGATCCGTTCCTCCCCAATAGACAGACACTGCAGGGCTCTGGGTTCCCGGGATTTTAGAAAGGATCCGTTCCTCCCCAATAGACAGACACTGCAGGGCTCTGGGTTCCCGGGATTTTAGAAAGGATCCGTTCCTCCCCAATAGACAGACACTGCAGGGCTCTGGGTTCCCGGGATTTTAGAAAGGATCCGTTCCTCCCCAATAGACAGACACTGCAGGGCTCCGGGTTCCCGGGATTTTAGAAAGGATCCGTTCCTCCCCAATAGACAGACACTGCAGGGCTCTGGGTTCCCGGGATTTTAGAAAGGATCCGTTCCTCCCCAATAGACAGACACTGCAGGGCTCTGGGTTCCCGGGATTTTAGAAAGGATCCGTTCCTCCCCAATAGACAGACACTGCAGGGCTCCGGGTTCCCGGGATTTTAGAAAGGATCCGTTCCTCCCCAATAGACAGACACTGCAGGGCTCTGGGTTCCCGGGATTTTAGAAAGGATCCGTTCCTCCCCAATAGACAGACACTGCAGGGCTCCGGGTTCCCGGGATTTTAGAAAGGATCCGTTCCTCCCCAATAGACAGACACTGCAGGGCTCTGGGTTCCCGGGATTTTAGAAAGGATCCGTTCCTCCCCAATAGACAGACACTGCAGGGCTCTGGGTTCCCGGGATTTTAGAAAGGATCCGTTCCTCCCCAATAGACAGACACTGCAGGGCTCCGGGTTCCCGGGATTTTAGAAAGGATCCGTTCCTCCCCAATAGACAGACACTGCAGGGCTCCGGGTTCCCGGGATTTTAGAAAGGATCCGTTCCTCCCCAATAGACAGACACTGCAGGGCTCCGGGTTCCCGGGATTTTAGAAAGGATCCGTTCCTCCCCAATAGACAGACACTGCAGGGCTCTGGGTTCCCGGGATTTTAGAAAGGATCCGTTCCTCCCCAATAGACAGACACTGCAGGGCTCTGGGTTCCCGGGATTTCCGCAATATGGAACAGCAAAGTGCCCAAATCTTTTTTTTAATCTTGGGCGGAGTGTGGAAAGGTTGGAGCCCCTGCCAGGCTTTCATTGCTGTCTAATAATCAAGAGATTTGGTTTTTTTGGTTGCTTTGAGCGTTTTTCACGTTAAAGCGATATAAAACCCCAAACTAAAAATGTGATATATTGCAGCTCACTAGTCATTAGATGTGGTGGCTGCATTTGTTTTCTTTTTTAGGCTTGTTCCCCTCTGTTTTCACCTGGTGATATGGTCGGTAACACCCCCCTTGTATTAGAGCGCCCACCACCACTCTGGATGAAGGAGCTCAGGAGGCACAGCAGTCTTGTCAGTCTGGGGTTGGGGGGGTTAGATGGTCTAGCACAGGATATGCAATTAGCGGACCTCCAGCTGTTGCAAAAGTCCCATCATGCCTCTGCGTGTCATGCTTGCTGCTGTCAGAGTCTCGATATGCCTCATGGGACTTGTAGTTCTGCAACAGCTGGAGGTCCGCTAATTGCATAGCCCTGCTCTAGCAGATTTAGATACACTAACACATTGAAGCCAAACTCCATCTCACACTTTATAATCAGTTATAGCAACTTGTTTGTTCCCTTTTGGGGTAAAGATTTGATTATTTATATATACACACACACACATATATATATGTATGTATATATTATATATAACACACAAGCTGATCATTGTAAGCACCCCTCCCAGCTGTAAATATTTTTTCTCAACCGTCTAACATGATACATTTTGCTGGAGGGCTCATTAGAAAAAACAGACTTACTGGCTGGATCACCAGGTGAAAAAATAAAAAGGAAAGAAAGCCTAAAAAAGAAAACGAATGCAGCCGCCACATCGAAGAATTGGTAAGCTGCAATATAATAAAATGTTTGCTTACGGGTCCAATACCGCCTGAAAAAACACACCACAGTGTCTTGAAAAAGTATTCATACCCCTTGAAAATTTTCCACATTTTGTTTATGTTACATCCAAAAAAATGTAAATGTATTTTATTGGGATTTTATGTGATGGACCAACACAAAGTGGCACATAATTGTAAAGTGGAAGGAAAATGATAAATGATACAAATAAATATGTAAAAAGGAGTCAATACTTTGTAGAACCCCCTTTCTCTACAAGTCTTTTTGGGGATGTCTCTACCAGCTTTGCACATCTAGAGAGGGACATTTCTGCCCATTCTTCTTTGTAAAATATCTCAAGCTCTTTCAGATTGGATGGAGAGCGTCTGTGATCAGCAATTTTCAAGTCTTGCCACAGATTCTCAATGTGATTTAGGTCTGGACTGTGACTGGGCCATTCTAACACATAAATATGCTTTGAGCTAAACCATTCCATTGTAGCTCTGGCTGGATGTTTCGGGTCGTTGTCCTGCTGGAAGGTAAACCTCCGCCCCGGTCTCAAGTCTTTTGCAGACTCCAACAGGTTTTCTTCTAAGATCGCCCTGTATTTGGCTCCATCCATCTTCCCATCAACTCTGACCAGCTTCCCTGTCCCTGCTGAAGAAAAGCATCCCCACCACATGATGCTGCCACCACCACCATGTTTCACGGTGGGGATGGTGTGTTCAGGGTGATGTTCTGCCACATTTTCTGCCACACATAGCATTTTTCTTTTAGGCCAAAAATTTAAATTTGTCTCATCTGACCAGAGCACCTTCTTCCACATGATTGCTGTGCCCCCCACATGTTTGCTGTGTCCCCCACATGTTTGCTGTGTCCCCCACATGATTGCTGTGTCCCCCACATGATTGCTGTGTCCCCCAAATGGCTTCTCACAAACTGCAAACAGGACTTCTTATGTCTTTCTTTCTCCAATGTCTTTCCTCTTGTCACTCTTCCATAAAGGGCAGATTTGTGGAGAAGCACGACTAATAGTTGTCCTGTGGACAGATTCTCCCCCCTGAGCTGTGGATCTCTGCAGCTCCTCCAGAGTTACCATGGGCCTCTTGGCTGCTTCCCTGATGAATGCTCTCCTTGCCCGGCCCGGTCAGTTTAGGTGGACGGCCATGTCTTGGTAGGTTTGCAGTTGTGCCATACTCTTTCCATTTTCCAATGATGGATTGAACAGAGCTCCGTGAGATGGTCAAAGCTTGGGAGATTTTTACATAACCTAACCCTGCTTTAGGTTGGGTTCACACTGCAGCACGCTCCGGCTCACAGCGGGGGCTCCGGTGCGACTCCAGTCACAGTTTCAGGTCCGATTTCAGACCAAATTTTGGGGGGACAATTCGGACCTCAAAACGGACCAAAAGACGCACCGGAGCCCCTGCGGAGATGTGTGAACCGGCTCCATAGAGAGCCAGTCACAATCTCCTGCTATGCGAATTGGATGCAGAGAAACCCCTCATCCAATTTGCTTAGGTGTGAACCCAGCCTTATGCTGGCCATACACCTATAGAATATCTGCAGATTTTCTATGGTTAGATGGAAAAAGTGGAACAGATTCCTCCATCTATGCTGCACTGTGTGGATGGAAGAATCTCCCACTGGCCCCAGCTTCCATATCTTGCTAGTCGGCCCCGTTGGCTCTCACAATACCTGAACATTCTGATTGGGCGCCGGCATTGTTTAGTTTGAGAGCCAGCGGCGCAGACTAGCAAGATATGGAAAGCTTGAGCCAGTGGGAGATTCTTCCATCCACACAGTTCAGCATAGATGGAGGAATCTGTTCCACTTTTTCTATCTAACCATAGAAAATCTGCAGATAATCTAAAGGTGTATGGGCTGCATTAAACTTCTCCACAACCTTATCCCTGACCTGTCTGGTGTGCTCCTTGGCCTTCATGATGCTGTTTGTTCACTAAGGTTCTCTGAGGGTTTCAGAACAGCTATATTTATACTGAGATTAAATGACACACAGGTGGACTCTATTTACTAATTAGGTGACTTCTGAAGGCAATTGGTTCCACTAGTTAGGGGGGATCAGAGTTTAGGCCTGGGTCACACCCATGCAGGTGCATTTTGCGTTTTTCCAATACACATTTTTTTTATCCATTGAAGCAATGCTGTATCCTGGCCAAGGCCTAGGGCTAGGGTGACCACATTTCTAAACTACCATTCAGGGACACCCCCCTTCCCAAAAATCAGCTTGTGCTGTAACGAATCACAGCACAGTGATTGGACACAAGAGGCGGGATTTATGATTTCTCCAATCACAAGCAGGAGGCGGGGATTGTGCTCCTCCAGGCATTCCCGGCCAGGACAAGTACGGTCAGTGAGTAAAGCGGTGATGTGGCGGACTTTTTTGGGGGCATCAGATTGGCCCGGGGGGTGGCTGTGTCAGTTTCATTCCGGGACACTGTATTGTCCTGGAATGAAGGTGCCCGGGACAGATCTGCAAAACGCGGGACTGTCCCGGGCAATCCGGGACACGTGGTCACCCTACCTAGGGCAGTCCCCGCCGGCTTGCGCTACACTGTTAGTGTAGCGCCAGTCTTATGGGGCAAACTGGGCCGAGAGGAAAATTAGTCTAGAGCCCCCATAATGCGGCCACACAGCTTCCGGTATGCAGGCGGTCGGCATTTCGCAACTGTGGGGGGGGGGGGGGGCGCTGCTTTTAATTTTGACTGTCCTATCATCCTGGACCACAAACCTTCCTCACTGTGCTATGTGTTTTCTGCTGCTCTATTGGCATGGTTATATCTTCTTAGTTCTCTCCATAAAATTATCCGAAATTTGTGTTTAAAGTAGAACTACAGGCAACACTTTTTATTTTATTTTGGATAGAGTAAGGGAGGGTTAGAGCCCCTGTCAGTTTATTTTTTACCATCCCTGTCCCATTGCAGAGATTTCCCTTCACTTCCTGCCCCATAGCCAAACAGGAAGTGAGAGGAAATGTATGCAAATTAAGGGAATCCATTGCCCCCCCCCCCCCGCCCTCAGAACTAGTGTCCCCACTCGAAAATTTCAGGGCGAGTCTAAAGCCCCATACACACGGTCGGACTTCCATCTGACTTTTCCGTGGATTTTTGTCCGAACGGAGTTGGCCGGGAACACCCATAGCATACACACCACAGGACTTTTCTGCAAACTTTCCCAAAACTTTTTCCGACATCACGTGGTTTTTCTGCTCTTTTCTGCTCTTTACCGCCACCCTTTGGTCAACTTCTGCTATTGTTGGTTGATTGTAACATTAAGTTGTTTTGTCCATCGGACAAAAGTCCGATGGTTTTCTGTACACACGGACGGACTTTGCTCCATCTGACTTTTTTTGGGCAAAAGTTTGTCCGTTTGCAGACCCAACTTTTGTCCGATGAAAACACAAAAAAAAAGTTTGTCCGATGGAGCGTACACACGGTCGGATTGTTGGTCCAACTTGCTCAAAATGAAGTTTGTTGGCCAAAAGTCCGACCGTGTGTACGGGGCTTTAAACAGAAAGGGGTGTGGCCTTGAAAGGAAGGGGTGGGTCATATTTAAATTAGGGGGTGCACGAAACCTAAATACACTACTGCATTGAAGTCTATGGAACCAAAAAACAGAAAAAGTCCCTGGCCCTTTCCATAAAATGCATAGATGCAGGGCCGGACTTACCATTGGGCTTGACTGGGCTCAAGCCCATGGGCCCCGCGCTTGCGCACATTAGCCCCTCTAAACCAGCATTTAAAGCTTCCCGGAATGCAGTCTGTGAGAACCTCCCCCTCTGTCCGGCACATAGGAGAAGTCTCGCGGTGTTTAGCACCTTCCACTCTTCCTGATACTCTTCCCCACCCCGTGTGACTAAAGAAGACGTCACAAAAGGGGAGTGAAAGAAAACAGCAGCCGCAGACACAGCAACGAATGGTTACGGCGCATGCGCGAGATTACCGACAGGGACACAGTAAGGGCGGAAGCGACGTCATAATTTCAATCCCATAACAGCAGTACGAATGGCACTTGAGATACCCGGAAATACAGAGAACTAAACCATCCTAACAAAAGGTATTCGCAGGCCTCGTTTTTGGGGGATATATATATATATGTATTGCATTGCGATGAGCTGTTATAAATTAACCACTTCAGCCCCCGACCATTTTGGCTGGTTAAAGACCGGGCCCCTTTTTGCGATTCGGCACTGCGTCGCTTTAACTGACAATTGCGCGGTCGTGCGACGTGGCCCCCAAACAAAATTGACGTCCTTTTTTTCCCACAAATAGAGCTTTCTTTTGGTGATATTTGATCACCTCTGCGGTTTTTATTTTTTGCGCTATAAACAAAAATAGAGCGACAATTTTGAAAAAAATTCTATATTTTTTACTTTTTGCTATAATAAATATCCCCAAAAATATATAAAAAAAACATATTTTTTCCTCAGTTTAGGCCGATACGTATTCTTCTACATATTTTTGGTAAAAAAAAAATCCCAATAAGCATTTATTGATTGGTTTGCGCAAAAGTTATAGCGTCTACAAAATAGGGGATAGTTTTATGGCATTTTTATTAATATATTTTTTTTTTTTACTAGTAATGGTGGCGATCAGCGTTTTTTATTTTTTTATTTTATCGTGACTGTGACATTATGGCGGACACATCGGACACTTTTGACACATTTATGGGACCATTGTCATTTTTACAGCGGTCAGTGCTATAAAAATGCACTGATTACTGTGAAAATGACATTGGCAGTGAAGGGGTTAACCTATAGGTGGCGCTGTAGGGGTTAAGTGTGACCTAATGAGTGAATCTAACTGAAGGGGGGCGTGGCTTGGCGTGGGACAGGGAACAGACGATCAGTGACACTGCCACTAGGAAGAATGGGGAAAGGTTTGTTTACACTTGCCTCTCCCCGTTCTTCAGCTCTGTGACCCGATCGTGGGACACCGGCGGCGATCGGGTCTGCGGGTCATGGAGCTTCCGACCGAGTCGCGAGCGTGACCCACGGACAGGTTCTTAAAGGGGACGTGCCTGTACGCCCTTGTGCCTGTCTGTGCCATTCTGTCGACGTACATTGTCGTGCGGTGGTCCTTAAGTGGTTAATAATTGAAAAACTGCAAAAATCGGCCGGGGTTTACTTCCCCTTTAATTTTTCATTGAATTGTTCTATTTAACCCGTTCCACACAGGGCTTTTTATACCACATACCTACATGTACAAATCATCATTCTTTTGCTAGAAAATTACTCAGAACCCCCAAACATCATGTATGTTTTTTAGCAGACACCCTAGGGAATAAAATGACGGTCATTGCAACTTTTTATCTCGCACGGTATTTGCGCAATAATTTTTTAAACGCCTTCTTTTTTTTTTTGGGGGGGAAAAAAAATGGTTTCATGAATTAAAAAATAATAAAACAGTAAAGTTAGCCCAATTTATTGGTAAAATATGAAAGCTTATGTTACGCCGAGTAAATAGATACCTAACATGTCACGCTTTAAAATTGCGCACACTCATGGAATGGCGCCAAACTTCGGTACTTAAAAATCTCTATAGGCGACGCTTTGACATTTTTTTACAGGTTACCAGGTTAGAGTTACAGAGGAGGTCTAGTGCTAGAATTGTTGCACGCGCTCTAACACACGCGGCGATACCTCACATATGTGGTTTGAACAGCATTTACATATGTGGGTGGGACTTGCGCGTGCGTTCACTTCTGAGCGCGAGCTACCGGGGACAGGGGCATTTTAAATTTTATTTTACTTCTTTTTTTTTTTATTTTTACACATTTTTTTTTTGATCACTTTTATTCCTATTACAAGGAATGTAAACATTCCTTGTAATAGGAATGGTGTGTGACAGGTCCTCTTTACGGAGAGATGTGGGGTCAATAAGACCCCACATCTCTCCTCCAGGCTAGAAAGCATGAGATCGTGAAAAAAATTTCACCAATCTCATGCTTACTAGCCGCAATGGCGGCTTTGTTTACATCTGAGGACCCGGGCGTGACGTCATCACATCGCGCCCGGGCCTCCGACGGTCATAGAGATGACTGGTGACCATCTGATCACCAGTCATCTCTATGCTCCTTGTCATCTGACCACCGGCGCCGGACGATTCTTTCTCCGGGCCCCCGATGGCACGGGAGAGCCCGGAGAAGCACCGGATAGCGGCGGGAGGGGGGGGGATGTCCCCTCCCGCCGCCTATAAGAACGATCAAGCCGCTGTGATCGTTCTTATGGTGCACAGAATCGCCGGCAGAACAGAAGGATATCTGAATAATGTCCCTAGCTGCACCCATCATTCGGATATCCCCCCACAAAGCCCAGGACGTCATATGACGCCCACCCGGAGGGAGAGAGGGTTCCTGCTGGCGTCATTTTACAATGACCCGGTATGGAAGTGGTTAAAGCAGGGCTTGACAAATTTACTTGGAATCTAGGAGCCAGCTAAAAAAGTTAGAAGCCAGTTTTTTTTTTTTTTTTTTAACCACTTCAATACCGGGGGGCACTTATACAGCTTCCTGCCCAAGCCAATTTCCAGCTTTCAGCGCTGTCACAATTTGAATGACAATTGCGCAGTGATGCTACACTGTGCCCAAACAAATTTTTTATCATTTTGTTCCCACAAATAGAGCTTTCTTTCGGTGGTATTTGATCGCCTCTGCGATTTTTATTTTTTGCACAACAAATAAAAAAAGAGCGAAAATTTTGAAAAAAACTACGTTTTTCTTTGTTTCTGTTAATTTTTTTTTGTAAATAAGTACCTTTTCTACTTCAATGACGGGCACTGATAAGGCGGCACTGACGGGCACTGATAAGGCAAAACTGAAGGGCAGCGATGAGGTGGCACCAATGAGGTGGCACTGATGAGATGGCACTGATGATGGGCACTGATAGGCGGCACTGATGGGCACTGATATGTGGCACTGGTATGCGGCACTGATTGGCACTGGTATGCGGCACTGATTGTCACTGGTATGCAGCACTGATTGGCACTCATAGGCGGCACTGATTGGCACTCATAGGCGGCACTGATTGGCACTCATAGGCGGCACTGATTGGCACTTATAGGCGGCACTGATAGGTGGCACGGATGGGCACTGATAGGTGGGCACTTATGGGCACAGATGGGCACTGATAGGTGGCACTGATGGACACTGATGCCCAGCAATGCCAGCCACCACACATTGTGGTGGTGCCATCATAGTGCCAGTCAGTGCCCATTTGTGGGCACTGATTGGCATATTCTTTTTTTATTTTTTTTTATTTTATTACATGTGGATGGCCATGGGGGCCATCCACATGCTTGGGGCTTCCTGGGGCGTCCTGGGGGGCTTCCCTGGTGGTCTAGTGTGGGTATCCGAGGGAGGGCTGCGCTGATAAACGATCAGCGCGAACCCCCCCTGTCAGGAGAGCCGCCGATCGGCTCTCCTCTACTCGCCTCTGTCAGACGCGAGTGAGGAAGAGCCGATCAACGGCTCTTCCTGTTTACATTGTGATCAGCCGTGATTGGACACGCTGATCACGTGGTAAAAAGCCTCCGCCGGAGGCTTTTTACCGAGATCAGTGTAGCGGTGGGTCAGACTGACCCACCGATCGCCGCAATGCGCGCCCCCCCGGGCGCGCGGCGGTTGTTATCCCGCAGGACGTCATATGACGTCCAGTGTGGATAACAGAACCACTTCCCGGACGTCAATCTGCTATTGACGGGGCGGGAAGTGGTTAAAGACCGATGCGCACAGAAGCGAACGCCTACGTGAGTAGCGCCCGCATATGAAAACGGTGTTCAAACCACACATGTGAGGTATCGCCGCGATCGGTAGAGCGAGAGCAATAATTCTAGCCCTAGACCTCCTCTGTAACTCAAAACATGCAACCTGTAGAATTTTTTTAAATGCTGCCTATGGAGATTTTAAAGGGTAAAAGTTTATCGCCATTCCACGAGCGGATGCAATTTTGAAGCGTGACGTGTTGGGTATCAGTTTACTCGGCATAACATTATCTTTCACCATATATAAAAAAATTCGGCTAACTTTACTGCTGTCTTATTTTTTAATTAAAAAAAGTGTATTTTTTCCTCAAAAAAAGTGCGCTTGTAAGACCGCTGCGCAAATACGGTGTGACAGAAAGTATTGCAACGACCACCATTTTATTCTCTAGGGTGTTAGAATAAAAAATATAAATAAATGTTTGGGGGTTAACTTCTAAGTAAAGGGAAGGAAATGGGCAGGCAGTGAAACAGGCAAGCATTGCTGGTTGTCTTGTCATACCAACGGCCACCACAAGAGGGCGCCAGATTACAGAATTAATCCTAGGCCTGCAGAAGGCCACAAAGCCGCGGCCTCAATTACCGGCCAGCGCGGCACAACGAGATCGCGTGGGGGGGGGGGCGCACGGAGACACAGAAAACCTCAGCTGTGCTACCTCAGGCACCAGGTCGCTAATTCTAGTCGCATTTGCGACCTGGCGCCCAGGTTTTGTCGAACCCTGGGTTAAAGTAATGTATAGAAGGTAGGGCCGAAAGTGACTCAAGCCCAGGGGCCCCCACCACCCTATGTCCTGCCCTGCATAGATGTGAACATGAAACCATAGGAAACCACGGTAAATGGACGGTAGTGTGTTTCTGCAAATCTGAAAACGCACTAAAAAATGCAGAGGTGTGAACTGGGCCTAAAGGGGGCTGAATACAAATGCACAACGCTATATTTGCAAAGCAGAATGAGCAAAAATTTTCACTCGCTAGATGTGCAAAGCTGGTAGAGACGTCCCCAAAGTCCTTTGAAAATAAAAATTAAATAAAAAAGTATTTTCAGTTTGTGGTGCTCAGATGCAGCGTAGATTTGATTTTGCACCCATATCTTCCTTTATAACGAACTTTATTATCTGTAAAGTGTTTGACTGTATATGTCCTATTTTATCAAACTTTATATACATCAGATAATAGTAGAAGCAGCTTGTTGGGGTTTTATGATGATGCATATCCTATTATGTAATCTAATACTTCCTCTGGTGGTTTTATTTTATTTTAAAAAACTGTGATATGAAATTATGATTCTTTTTTATTACATATGATGTGTATGCTTATTTGTACTTTTTTTTTTTCTATTTATTTATTTTTTCTATTTGTATATGTAATATAATGTGTATGTATGTATGTATGTGTGTGTGTGTGTGTGTGTGTGTGTGTGTATATATATATATATATATGTGTGTGTGTGTGTGTGTGTGTGTGTGTGTGTGTGTGTGTGTGTAATATATATATAATATACACATACATACATATATACACACACATGTAGCGCCCCTCTACTTTGAGGGGTGCTGTGTGCCTAAATTTAGGGGTTGGTCTGATCTAGTAGCCAGACTCAGACCGCTTTTATTGATAGGTTTGGTTATTTGTTCCTCAGGTGTTTTGTAGTGGTGTGCAGTTCCCTGTGGCCTGTGGAGATTCTGTGGCAGAGGATTTCCCGATCGTATCTCCAAAAGAGGGACTTAAGAGAAGTAAAGTTCGTGCATCATTCCGGCTGCTAGGACCGTGAGAGGGGACTATCCGGGTGAGCAGAGTCCACTCGGGATTGAGTGATGATACCAAGTGCCTGAACCTGCCTCTCTGTTTCTTTTATTCTTCAACTCCAACGTTCCTTTTCAGTTTTCAGCATAAAGAAAATAAACCTTCCTTCACTAAGGTTTAACCTGTCTGGACATTGGTCTTATTGGTGCACCTACACCAGACTCTTCCCTACACTCTGGGGGTGAGATCCAACCGAGGGAAGGTAACTCGCTGCGGGACCCAACAATTTCTGAGCACCGCTCACCCTCTTACTCAAGAAGGAACCTGGGCATTGTGGTACGGTGTGTCCCGCCTTGAGGTAAGGCCAGGGATCTGTGTGCTACATATATTATATACATACACAGCCCTTCAATTTTCCACTCGCCTACTCGCATTTTTCGAGTAGAAAATTGTTTCTGACGAGGAGCTGGGCTGAGGGGGGAGCGCAGGTACCTCCGGCATGCGGGGTTGATCGGGAGCCGTTCTCCCATCGATTGCTCCAGGGAAGAGAGCATGGAGGAAGGGAAAAAACGCGGGATTACAGATTACTGTGCCCACCATTGTAGCCTCTGCTCACCTGTGCCCACCATTGTAGCCTCTGCTCACCTGTGCCCACCATTGTAGCCTCTGCTCACCTGTGCCCACCATTGTAGCCTCTGCTCACCTGTGCCCACCATTGTAGCCTCTGCTCACCTGTGCCCACCATTGTAGCCTCTGCTCACCTGTGCCCACCATTGTAGCCTCTGCTCACCTGTGCCCACCATTGTAGCCTCTGCTCACCTGTGCCCACCATTGTAGCCTCTGCTCACCTGTGCCCACCATTGTAGCCTCTGCTCACCTGTGCAGAGGATCACCCCAGGGGAAGTGAGCATGGAGGAAGAGAAAAGCCGCGGGATTACAGAGCGGATAGCCCGCTGTTACCACTGAGTTTACATTACAATTGCATTCGCTCAGCTCGTGGTTACACACAGCCCCGCCTCCTGACCCCGCGCCTGTATCAGATAGACAGAACACGTCCCAGCATTGGACTGTCATCCTTTCTCTATGGTGGAGGGGGTCATCCTTTCTCTATGGTGGAGGGGGTCATCCTTTCTCTATGGTGGAGGGGGTCATTCTCTCTCTCTATGGTGGAGGGGGTCATTCTCTCTCTCTCTCTATGGTGGGGGGGTCATCCTTTCTCTATGGTGGAGGGGGTCATTCTCTCTCTATGGTGGAGGGGGTCATCCTCTGTCTATGGTGGAGGGGATCATCCTCTGTCTATGGTGGAGGGGGTCATCCTCTGTCTATGGTGGGGGGGTAATCCTCTGTCTATGGTGGGGGGGGGGTCATCCTCTGTCTATGGTGGGGGGGTCATCCTCTGTCTATGGTGGGGGGGTCATCCTCTGTCTATGGTGGGGGGGTCATCCTCTGTCTATGGTGGGGGGGGGATCATCCTCTCTTTGGTGGGGGGGATCATCCTCTGTCTATGGTGGGGGGGTCATCCTCTGTCTATGGTGGGAGGGGGTCATCCTCTGTCTATGGTGGAGGGGGTCATCCTCTGTCTATGGTGGAGGGGATCATCCTCTGTCTATGGTGGGGGGGTCATCCTCTGTCTATGGTGGGGGGGGTCATCCTCTGTCTATGGTGGGGGGGATCATCCTCTGTCTATGGTGGAGGGGATCATCCTCTGTCTATGGTGGGGGGGATCATCCTCTGTCTATGGTGGGGGGGATCATCCTCTGTCTATGGTGGAGGGGGGTCATCCTCTGTCTATGGTGGAGGGGGGTCATCCTCTGTCTATGGTGGAGGGGATCATCCTCTGTCTATGGTGGGAGGGGATCATCCTCTGTCTATGGTGGGAGGGGATCATCCTCTGTCTATGGTGGGGGGGGTCATCCTCTGTCTATGGTGGAGGGGGATCATCCTCTGTCTATGGTGGAGGGGGTCATCCTCTGTCTATGGTGGAGGGGGTCATCCTCTGTCTATGGTGGAGGGGGTCATCCTCTGTCTATGGTGGAGGGGGTCATCCTCTGTCTATGGTGGAGGGGGTCATCCTCTGTCTATGGTGGAGGGGATCATCCTCTGTCTATGGTGGGGGGGGGTCATCCTCTGTCTATGGTGGGGGGGATCATCCTCTGTCTATGGTGGAGGGGATCATCCTCTGTCTATGGTGGAGGGGATCATCCTCTGTCTATGGTGGGGGGGGGGTCATCCTCTGTCTATGGTGGGGGGGATCATCCTCTGTCTATGGTGGAGGGGATCATCCTCTGTCTATGGTGGAGGGGGATCATCCTCTGTCTATGGTGGAGGGGATCATCCTCTGTCTATGGTGGGAGGGGATCATCCTCTGTCTATGGTGGGAGGGGATCATCCTCTGTCTATGGTGGGAGGGGATCATCCTCTGTCTATGGTGGGAGGGGATCATCCTCTGTCTATGGTGGGAGGGGATCATCCTCTGTCTATGGTGGGGGGGGGTCATCCTCTGTCTATGGTGGGGGGGGGGGTCATCCTCTGTCTATGGTGGGAGGGGATCATCCTCTGTCTATGGTGGGGGGGGGGTCATCCTCTGTCTATGGTGGAGGGGGATCATCCTCTGTCTATGGTGGGGGGGGGGGGTCATCCTCTGTCTATGGTGGAGGGGGATCATCCTCTGTCTATGGTGGAGGGGGATCATCCTCTGTCTATGGTGGAGGGGGATCATCCTCTGTCTATGGTGGAGGGGGATCATCCTCTGTCTATGGTGGAGGGGGATCATCCTCTGTCTATGGTGGAGGGGGATCATCCTCTGTCTATGGTGGAGGGGGATCATCCTCTGTCTATGGTGGAGGGGGGTCATCCTCTGTCTATGGTGGAGGGGGATCATCCTCTGTCTATGGTGGAGGGGATCATCCTCTGTCTATGGTGGGGGGGATCATCCTCTGTCTATGGTGGAGGGGATCATCCTCTGTCTATGGTGGAGGGGATCATCCTCTGTCTATGGTGGGGGGGGGGTCATCCTCTGTCTATGGTGGGGGGGGGGTCATCCTCTGTCTATGGTGGGGGGGAGTCATCCTCTGTCTATGGTGGGGGGGGTCATCCTCTCTCTATGGTGGGGGGGGGGTCATCCTCTGTCTATGGTGGGGGGGGTCATCCTCTCTCTATGGTGGGGGGGGGTCATCCTCTCTCTATGGTGGGGGGGGGGGTCATCCTCTCTCTATGGTGGGGGGGGGGTCATCCTCTCTCTATGGTGGGGGGGGTCATCCTCTCTCTATGGTGGGGGGGTCATCCTCTCTCTATGGTGGTGGGGGGGGTCATCCTCTCTCTATGGTGGTGGTGGGGGGGTCATCCTCTCTCTATGGTGGGGGGGGGTCATCCTCTCTCTATGGTGGGGGGGGTCATCCTCTCTTCTTGCCCCGATGTGCTCTTGCTGGAAACTAGCACAACATCTTGGAGTCAGGTTATGTTTGGACGGAAGCCTCGGGTAGTCATCATGACAGGTCCACTTTAATGACCCCCCCGCAGTATAACGGTGACACCGATGCTGGAGATGAAAGCCTCGTATTGAGTATTAAACCTTCTCATTAATATTTTATAGCGGCGTTTTATTCTCTGCTCGTAGTAATCGCTCTGTTCCTTTAATCCTATGAATGATTAATTGGTGTCACCGGATCCACCAGACCAGCACACAGACGGAGCCGCACTGACACCAAATCCCACTCCCTACACCAGGAGACCCCTCCCCCTCCACCCTAAAGTGGACCTGTCATCAGATTTTAGAGCCCTATAAAACCCCAAAAGCTAACATTTATCATATGGCAGCTTATCAAGTCTTATGCCCCGTACACACGATCGTTTTTCATGCCGTTAAAAATGGCATTTTAAAAAATGGCCATTAAAAATGATCGTGTGTATGCTCCAGAGCATTTTTAACGACGTGAAAAACGGCCATTAAAAATTCCGGACATGCTCTCTTTTTTCACGTTGTTTTTCATGTCGTTTTTTTTAACGACGTGAAAAACGATAGTGTGTATGCTTTAACGACGTGAAAAAAACGCGCATGCTCAGAATCAAGTATGAGACGGGAGCGCTCGTTCTGGTAAAACTAGCGTTCGTAATGGAGATAGCACATTCATCACACAGTAACGGACTGAAAAGCGTGAATCGTCGCCCAAAAAACTTTACTAACATGAAGGGTGGCGGCATTCGAACGGAACTTCCCCTTTATAGTGCCGTCGTACGTGTTGAACGTCACTGCGCTTTGCTTGATCGTTTTTTTTAATGATGGTGTGTACGCAAGGCAGGCTTGAGAGGAAACATGAAAAAAAATGAGGAGAAAAACGTCGGTTTAAAAAATGACATTAAAAACGATTGTGTGTACGCCGCATAAGATGTGGTGGCTGCATTTGTTTTCTTTTACTTTACTTTCACCTGGTGATCCAGCCAAGTTTTATTTTTCAACAGTGCAAGCTCTCCAGCAGAATGTATCAGTTTACATGGATAAGACGAACCATTTAAACACTGGCAGAGGTGCTTAAACTGATCAGCTTTTTATTTATTCATGTAAAACCTTTATCCCAAATAGGAACAAAAAAGAAAAAAACGTTTGCTGTAACTGATTATAAAGTGTGAGATGGAGTTTGGCTTCAATTTGTAAGTGTATCTAAATCTGCTAGTCCATCTAACACCACCCCCCAGACTGACTGCTGCTGTGCAAAGGTGCCTCCTGTGCTCCTTCATCTAGAGTGGGAGCGCTAATATAGGAGGTGTGTTACTGGCCAGGTTAAAATAGGTTAGGGGGGAGCCAAAAATAAAAAAAGAAAAGGAATGCAGCCGCCACATCTAATGATTGGTAAGCTGCAATATATTACATTTTTGGTTTGGGTTGCCACCTTTTCTTCAAGCCAAAACCCGGACACTTTAGCAGCCTGTGACACCTTTGGGCGCTCCCAAGGAGAGGAGTAATGCAGTGCGCATAGCGTGCCGCAGTAAACAGTGGGTGTGTCCAAATTGCTCTTGCTGACATCATCGCCCTGCCCCACCCCCCAGTTATGCTGAACCTGCCCCCCAGACAACCGCCCACAGCTCCCGGATGGTTACAGATGTTTGTGTGACCTATCTTGGTTTCTTGGGGGAGCCACAGCCCGGTCTGAAGAATGTGCCCGGGTTTCAGTCTGCCTGAAACCCAAACACATGATTCAAAACCTGGACTGTCCGGGTGAATCCCGGACAGGTGGCAACCCTGAGTTTAATACTGATTTAACACCTTCCTTCTCGGCCAATAGCAGATTGATGGCTGGCCAGGGGCTTTACTGTTCTGACTATGAAGTCCTTCCCCCGATCTGTGCCTCCACACAATCCTGTCCTGGGAGATCTACAGACGATTCCTTGGACTTCATGGCTTGGTTTGTGCTCTGACATGCACTGTTACCTGTGGGACCTTTATATAGACATGTGTGTGCCTTTCCAAATCATGTCCAATCAACTGACTTTACCACAGGTGGACTCCAATCAAGTTGTAGAAACATCTCAAGGATGATCAGTGGAAACAGGAGGGACCTGAGCTCAACTTTGAGGCTCCACGCACACTGACTTAAAGCTGAGGTCTGCCTAAAAAAACTAAATATTAAGACCCCTTTCACACTGAGGCGCCCATAGCGTCGGCGGTAAAACTCCGCTATTTTTACCGCCAACGCTATGGGCGGATTTGTGGCTCATTTCGGCCGATAGCGGGGCAGTTTTACCCCCCGCGCTAGCGGCCGAGAAAGGATTAAAACCGCTTTTTAGCGGCGCTTTACTGTCAGAATTGCGGTGGTATTCGGCCGCCAAGCGGTGCAGTTTTAACCCCCGCTAGCGGCCGAAAAAGGGTTAATACTGCCGGGAATGCGCCTCTGCAGAGGCGCATTGCCGGCGGTATAGCCGCGCTGTCCCATTGATTTCAATGGGAAGGAGCGGTAAACACACCGCCCCTCTCACTGCTCCAAAGATGCGGCTAGCAGGACTTTTGGAGCGGTCCTGCTAGCGCAACGCTCCAGTGTGAAAGCCCCTCAGGCTTTCACACTGGAGAGACAGCAGCTGCTGTTTAGGCTCGGTTTGCAGGCGCTATTTTTAGCGTAATAGCGCCTGCAAACCACCCCAGTGTGAAAGGGGTCTTAAAGTGGAAATTCCATTTTTGGGTGGAACTCCGCTTTAAGGACCGAGCCTCTTTTTCAGACTCTGTGTTTACAAGTGTAGCGGGGTATCGTTTTCCTAAAGAGACTACAGTTCCCAGCACGCCTTGAGGCATCCAGGGTGCATTGCCCCGCGCAAGGACTGCTGGGGTGGACTTTATAAGAGGGAGGCGGGCCCAGTTCTTTCTCTTTGGACACCGTCCTCCCAGCAAGAGGATCCCTGTGCTGCCCTGCTGTGTGTACAAGGCCTGAAGCCTGGGCCTTGTGCTTTTCCAAAGAGCCTTCCACTCCACGAGGAGCCTGCAGAGCATCTGATCCTGTTGCCGAGTGCTGTTATCAGGAGGACCGAAGACCCGGGTGTCGTGGACACTGTGAAGCGAGTCACAGTAACGGAAGTAGCGGACAAGGATTGGTCCGGTCGGGTGAGAGAGCACATGCTCAGAGCTACACCACAGTATCTCTAGGCCCATTAACTTTATTCAGGGCCATCACAGTGATTGCAGTTACACTCTGGGGTAGGGCGACCACGTTGTCCCGGATTGCCCGGGACAGTCCCGCATTTTGCAGGTCTGTCCCGGGCACCTTCATTCCAGGACAATACAGTGTCCCGGAATAAAACTGACACAGCCACCCCCCCGGGCCAATCTGATGCCCCCAAAAAATGCCGCCACATCACCACTTTACTCACTGACAGTACTTGTCCTGGCCGGGAATGCCTGGAGGAGCACAATCCCCGCCCCCTGCTTGTGATTGGAGAAATTATAAATCCTGCCTCTTGTGTCCAATCACTGTGCCCAATTCGTTACAGCACAAGCTGATTTTTTGGAAAAGGAGGGTGTCCCTGAATGGTAGTTTGGAAATGTGGTCACCCTACTCTGGGGAGACTATCTGCTGAACTGAGTTATTAGTCTCTCTGGCGTTATAAAGTTACCGATCATCATTTCCTTGTTGGATTACAATTTGTTCCTGAAAGTGCACCACCGTGTTTTGCTAGCAAAGATTTCTTCCACAAGACTATACCCAAATCATAGTCAGGCCTGACTGGGTAGTATAGGACATTGCTGGGCGCCATTTTTTCTCAAGAGGGAGGATAGCTGCAGCGGGGTCTGTAAACTGTCTATCACATTGCTGAACGTTAGTGTTTTAATAACTATACCTATATTGCAGGGCTCTGCATGTGACATTGCATACTGTATTATCCTTTAACCTTTACCAACAGTAAAATATTAGAGTTAAGTATTTTGGTTGTCAGTGTCATTCACTGTGCTATACCATATTGTGGGATTGAGTCATTTGGAATATTAGAGTGATTGCAATTCTATCACCCCCTTTACTAACTGTGCCACGGGAGGTTAGAGCCGATTGCCAGGGGTTGACAGCGGTGCACTACAGGGCCCAAAACAAACAAGGCAGCCCTCTTAACTGGAGGTATCGCTACACAAGTTAAAAACAATTTTTTTTGCTAGAAAATTACTTAGAAGCCCCAAACATTATATATTGTTTTTTTTTCTTTTTTCTAACACCCTAGAGAATAAAATGGCGGTCATTGCAATACTTTTTGTCACACCGTATTTGCGCAGCGGTCTTACAAGCGGGAAAAAATCACTTTTTTGAATTAAAAAATAAGACAACAGTAAAGTTAGCCCAATTTTTTATTTTTTTTTATATATATATATATTCTAAAAGATAATGTTACGCCGAGTAAATTGATACCCAACATGTCACGCTTCAAAATTGCGCCCGCTCGTGGAATGGCGTCAAACTTTTACCCTTAAAAAATCTCCATAGGCGACATTTAAAAAATTCTACAGGTTGCATTTTTTGAGTTACAGAGAATGTCTAGGGCTGGAATTATTGCTCTCGCTCTAACGATTACGGCGATGCCTCACATGTGTGGTTTGAACCCCGTTTTCATATGCGGGCGCTACTCACGTATGCGTTCGCTTCTGCGCGCGAGCTTGTCGTGACGGGGCGCTTTAAAAAATGTTTTTATTTTTTTTATTAGTCAAAAAGACCTCACATCTCATATTTACACTAAAATGCAATAAAAAATATATATTTTTTGGGCATTTGGAAAAAATGACAACAAAAAAAGTGCCTTTAAGACGTATGGGGGGAAGTGACGTTTTTTACGTCGCTTCCGCCCTGCTATGGTATGGAGACGGGTGGGGGCCATCTTCCCCCTCCCTCGTCTCCATACCCAGCAAGGAAGAGGACCGATCGCCTCCGCCGCTACCGACGGCTCCGGTAAGCGGCGGAGAGCTGCGGGGGCCCTCTCCCGCCGCCGATAACGGTGATCTTGCGGCAAATCCGCCACAGAGACCACCATTATCGTTTTACAGGACCAGCTCCTGAAGAGATGGATACCTCAGTGGTGATGGCAGCAGCTGCTGTCGTTACCGAGATATCTATCTTCAAAGTGCCGATGTTTACGTACAGGAGCCAGTCCTTAAGTGGCTGGGTTGACACTAGTGCGATGCAGGAACCCTGCGAATCCACTGCGAGTTCCCGCATCGCACCCGACTCGCACGGCAGTTCACACTGCCATATGCGAACTGCTGGGGAGTGTCATACATTAACGACACCCCCATTTCAGCTTGCATATCGCACTGTGAACCGTCAGTTCGGACATGAATCGGATCGCATAGGTGTGAACACCCAATGCGATCCGATTCTGGTGCGGACCAAAGAAGAAAAAAAAGAGGGTCCTGTGGGAGCTTCGCTCGAATGCGATGTGATTTCGGCCATACTATCTGTATGGCTGAGATCGCATCGCACGGACATCGCATGTGATTTACACTGCAGTACGGTGCGAATCACATGCGATATCGCACCGCGCACTGGTGTGAACCGAGCCTTAGCCCAGGCACACACCGGGGCTGCGGGAGTGAAGCCGTGCGAGTTCAGCGGATTTCACTCCCGCTTGTCAGTGCCGATTTCGGCCGCCATTACAGAGACATCTGTGCGGGTTTCTGCACAGATGTCAATGTAAATCGCGGGCCCGAAATCGCAAAAAGTAGTACAGAAACAACTTTTTTTAAATCGGTGCAGCGGCGTCGCACCGATTAGGACGGTGCCATTGCCGGCAAATGCCGCAGATTTGACATGTCAAAACGCACCAGTGTGAACCAGGGCTTAGAGGCAGTAAAAAATTTTTTTAAAAAAACCTTCTGGTTTGCGTTTCTGATTGGAACTTGGAGACAGAAAAAAACGTTAAACTCTCCTAAACTCATCTAAACTTTGTACAAGAAAATGCTCCATATCAGCGTTATTTACTCTTGAACAGACGTTTTTTTAAGCCCAGCGTGTCATGGCAAAGGCTGTGATACTCGTACATGGGAGGAGCCTGTGATACTTATGTACATGGGAGGAGTCTGTGATACTTATGTACATGGGAGGAGCCTGTGATACTTATGTACATGGGAGGAGCCTGTGATACTTATGTACATGGGAGGAGCCTGTGATACTCATGTACAGTGGGGACAGAAAGTATTCAGACCCCCTTACATTTTTCACTCTTTGTTATATTGCAGCCATTTGCTAAAATCATTTAAGTTCATTTTTTTCCTCATTAATGTACACACAGCACCCCATAATGTACACACAGCACCCCATAATGTACACACAGCACCCCATATTGACAGAAAAACACAGAATTGTTGACATTTTTGCAGATTTATTAAAAAAGAAAAACTGAAATATGACATGGTCCTAAGTATTCAGACCCTTTGCTGTGACACTCATATATATAACTCAGGTGCTGTCCATTTCTTCTGATCATCCTTGAGATGGTTCTACACCTTCATTTGAGTCCAGCTGTGTTTGATTATACTGATTGGACTTGATTAGGAAAGCCACACACCTGTCTATAGAAGGTCAAGCAGCTCACAGTGCATGTCAGAGCAAATGAGAATCATGAGGTCAAAGGAACTGCCTGAAGAGCTCAGAGACAGAATTGTGGCAAGGCACAGATCTGGCCAAGGTTACAAAAAAAATTCTGCTGCACTTAAGGTTCCTAAGAGCACAGCGGCCTCCATAATCCTTATGTAGCGGCCTCACCCCATCTCTTTGGTCTAGGGGTATCACACACACGACAGGGTGAGATGCGCCACGGCCCATGTCCTCCCCATAGCTGTGGGTGAGGTGAAGGCCAGTACCAAATATTTCCTCGGGCCTGTGTGCTTCTGTAAAGGATTAAGTCCTGCTGTGCCAACACTTCCCTCTGCTCCCATTAACCAGAGTTCCACACACCGATCACAGTCCAACTCTTGTTTTATTGCATATCTCACAATAAACAGTGCTTCAGTAGCCAACTGGTTGCGACTTGTTAACATTTTGATACAGGGGATGAGCAGGTCGAGGCACTATCCTGATTGTCAGCTAAACCACTGCGATCTCGCCAGCGGTCACTATAGCCTTAGCTAGAAAGGACTTAGAACTGGAGAGTCTCTACCAGCGACTGCGCTGCGGCCCCTATCAGGGGAAGATGTCCCCGGCCCCTATCAGGGGAAGATGTCCCTCCAAGGGAGTTACCAGAGGCCCATCCGTCACTGGGTTGATGCTGCTCCAGACTCTCCAAATGGGTAACCTCCCCGGCCTCCTCACCTCAGACATGGGCCCCATCCACTTCAGGGACCCTCGGACTTCTCCACCCTTGCGGGACCCAGTCGAAGTCACTGGACCCCAGGCCTCCTAGTTCAGTACCTCACCCCAGGCTGAAGGTGCCTGGGATGGACTCCAACTCCATTCCGGTCAGGCCTAGGGCACCTGAGCCGGAATCCAGAACCGCCCACACCCAGGCCTAAGGTGCCTGAGTGCATGATGAAAAACCTCCAGCAGAGCAAGACCTCGTGACCAGGGCGTCTCCCTCTTTTATCCCCTCCAACGACGCCACGGCAGGTTCCCTGCCCTCACCGTACCATCTCCGAGAAGGGACAAAAAGGACAGCACTGTGGCGGCAAATCTACCTTGAGCCTGCGGGCACCTGCCACCCACAGGCCAAGGAGATTATTACACCGCCCAATCCTCCACGAACACAAATGGTCCAATTACTCCCACACTTTACACACCTGGACTTCCACCCAGGTGTACCCCTCCTAAATTTAGAGACCCTGCTACACTTAAATGGAAGACGTTTGGGACGACCAGAACCCTTCCTAGAGCTGGCAGTCCGGCCAAACTGAGCTATCGGGGGAGAAGAGCCTTGGTGAGAGAGGTAAAGAAGAACCCAAAGATCACTGTGGCTGAGCTCCAGAGACGCAGTCGGGAGATGGGAGAAAGTTGTAGAAAGTCAACCATCACTGCAGCCCTCCACCAGTCGGGGCTTTATGGCAGAGTGGCTCGACGGAAGCCTCTCCTCAGTGCAAGACACATGAAAGCCGCATGGAGTTTGCTAAAAAAAAACACCTGAAGGACTCCAAGATGGTGAGAAATAAGATTCTCTGGTCTGATGAGACCAAGATAGAACTTTTTGGCCTTAAAGGAGTTGTAAAGGTACAATTTTTTTTTTTCCTAAATAGCTTCCTTTACCTTAGTGCAGTCGTCCTTCACTTACCTCATCCTTCGATTTTGCTTTTAAATGTCCTTATTTCTTCTGAGAAATCCTCACTTCCTGTTCTTCTGTCTGTAACTCCACACAGTAATGTGAGGCTTTCTTCCTGGTGTGGAGTGTCGTGCTCGCCCCCTCCCTTGGACTACAGGAGAGTCAGGACGCTCTTTACGTTGCAGATAGAGAAAGGAGCTGTGAATACCTCCCAACCAACTTTTCAAATGTCCACTGCGGGACATTTATTCCCATTAACCGGGACAGAGGTTTAATTTCTCACTAACTTCAGTTCTGATTTGTTGAGCGGGGGGGGTGCTGCCGCAGGACAGAGGTTCGTTCTATAACTAACTTCTCATCTGAGTTGTAGAGTGGGGGGGGGGGGGGGTGCTGCCGCGGGACGGAGGTTTTTAAAGAAGGCTTTATTCTGAGTTGCCGAGCGGGGGGGGGCCTGCTTTCTTTGGCGTCTGCGGGAACTTAGTATCCGTGCGGGAAGTTCCCGCAGAATCCGTGCGTGTTGGGAGGTACGGCTGTGTGTTAGGCTCCTTTCAAACTGGGGCGGGCATGTGCGGTGGCGGAATAGCGGCGCAATTTTCAGCGCCCTATACCGTCGTATTTTACCGCGATATTCGGCCGCTAGCGGTGCGGTTTTAACCCCCGCTAGCGGCCGAAAAAGGGTTAATACCGCCCGCAAACCGCGGCTACAGCCGCGGTTTGCAGGCGGTATTACCGTGGTGTCCCATTGATTTCAATGGCAAGGAGCGTTAAAGGAGCGGTATACACACCGCTCCTTCACCGCTCCAAAGATGCGGCTTGCAGGAGATTTTTTTTGTCTCCTGCCAGCGCACCACCTCAATGTGAAAGCTCCTCGGGCTTTCACATTGAGAATGCTGGGGCAGGAGTATTTCAGGCGTTATTTATGCGCTATTTTTAGTGCAAAAACGCCTGAAATACACCTCAGTGTGAAAGGGGCCTAAGTGGGCGTCCTGACTCTCCTGTAGTCCAAGGGAGGGGGCGAGCACGACACTCCACACCAGGAAGAAAGCCTTGCATTACTGTGTGGAGTTACAGACAGAAGAACAGGAAGTGAGGATTTCTCAGAAGAAATAAGGACATTTGAAAGCAAAATCGAAGGATGAGGTAAGTGAAGGAGGACTGCACTAAGGTAAAGGACGCTATTTAGGGAAAAAAAAATTGTACCTTTAAAACCCCTTTAATTCTAAGCGGTATGTGTGGAGAAAACCAGGCACTGCTCATTACCTCTCCAATACAGTCCCAACAGTGAAGCATGGTGGTGGCAGCATCATGCTGTGGGGGTGTTTTTCAGCTGTAGGGACAGGACGACGGGTTGCAATCAAGGGAAAGATGAATGCGGCCAAGTACAGGGATTTCCTGGACGAAAACCTTCTCCAGAGTGCTCAGGACCTAAGACTGGGCCGAAGGTTTACCTTCCAACAAGACAATGACCCTAAGCACACAGCTAAAATAACGAAGGAGTGGCTTCACAACAACTCCGTGACTGTTCTTGAATGGCCCAGCCAGAGCCCTGACTTAAACCCAATTGAGCATCTCGGGAGAGACCTAAAAATGGCCGTCCACCAACGTTTACCATCCAACCTGACAGAACTGGAGAGGATCTGGAAGGAGGAATGGCAGAGGATCCCCAAATCCAGGTGTGAAAAACTTGTTGTATCTTTCCCAAAAAGACTCATCAAAAGGGTGCAAATACTAAATACTGAGCAAAGGGTCTGAATACTTAGGAGCATGTGATATTTCACTTTTTCTTTTTTAATAAATCTGCAAAAATGTCAACAATTCTGTGTTTTTCTGTCACTATGGGGTGCTGTGTGTACATTATGGGGTGCTGTGTGTACAATATGGGGTGCTGTGTGTACATTATGGGGTGCTGTGTGTACATTAATGAGGAAAAAATGAACTTAAATGATTTTAGCAAATGGCTGCAATATAACAAAAAGTGAAAAATGTAAGGGGGTCTGAATACTTTCCGTACCCACTGTATATGGGAGGAGCCTGTGATACTCATGTACATGGGAGGAGCCTGTGATACGCATGTACATGGGAGGAGCCTGTGATACTCATGTACATGGGAGGAGCCTGTGATACGCATGTACATGGGAGGAGCCTGTGATACGCATGTACATGGGAGGAGCCTGTGATACGCATGTACATGGGAGGAGCCTGTGATACTCATGTACATGGGAGGAGCCTGTGATACTCATGTACATGGGAGGAGCCTGTGATACTCATGTACATGGGAGGAGCCTGTGATACTCATGTACATGGGAGGAGCCTGTGATACTCATGTAATTTTATAAATTTGCAAAGATATCAAACAAACTTCTTTCACGTTGTCATTATGGGGGATTGTTAGTAGAATTTTAAGGAAAATAATTAATTTAATCCATTTTGGAATAAGGCTGTAAGTGTGGATGGGATGTTTGGAGTCTCTTTGGATGGGGAGGGAGCGGCGCAGAGAAGAATGAGGATCTCGGTGGTGATTATTACACAATCTACTGACACAATGAAAGCCGGTGGGGGTTTCTGAAAGCTGAAATTACTTACATTTCCTTTATTTTCTTCCCTCACATTACAGGAAGGAGCTCTTGTTTGTGTTCAGTAATCCTGTTATAGGAGAGTATGTTGGGCCCCCGCTGACCGCCTTCTGAAGATGCCGGCTGCCTGGCTGTCTCTGGCTTTTTTCCCCAATACAAGCAAGCAGCCAGTGAAGTCAGATTTCCTGCTTGACATCCGGCTTCCAGGTCAGGAGCAAAAACAATCGCTCCTCCTAGACCAAATCCTCTACCCCTAAAATTTCCCCTACTAGTACATACCCCCCCCCCCCCCAACTCTAGCAAAAATCTTCTACCACCACCACCACCTCCCCCCTCCCAACACAAATCCCCAAAACTCACCACTCTTACCACCCCCCCCCCATTGAACAATATTTCCCCCCAATACAAACCCCTTCCCCTAAAGGTTAACTTGTGGTGCCCCCCCCCCTCACAGCACAAATCTTCTTCCTACCCACCCCAACACAAATCCCCTACCCCTCTAATCTCCCTGTGGTGCCCCCCCACTTCAAATCCCCCCCCCCTTCCTAGCACAAATCTTCTTCCCCTCCAATCTCCTTGTGCCCCACCCCCAGTTAAAATCCCCACCCCCCCTCCTAGCACAAATCTTCACCCCCACTCCAAACACAAATCCCCATAAATCACTCCCCCCCACCCCCACCCATTTCCCCTCCTTGAACAATACTTACCCCCTGCCACCCTCCAAACTCGCCCAATACAAATCCCCTTCCCCTCCAGTTTACTTGTGCTGCCCCCCCACTTCAAACCCCTCCCCCCCTCACAGCACAAATCTTCTTCCCACCCACCCCAACACAAATCCCCACTCTTAGCACCCCCCCAGTTACCCCTCCTAAACCGATACATACCCCAATGTCGCCCCCAAATTCCCCCTTCCAACACAATTCCCCTTCCCCTCCAATCTCCCTGTGGTGCCCCTCCCACTTCAAATCCCCCTTCCTAGCACAAATCTTCTTCCCCTCCAATCTCCTTGTGCCCCCCCCAGTTAAAATCCCCATCACCCTCCTAGCACAAATCTTCACCCCCACTCCAAACACAAATCCCCATAAATCACCACTCTTGGCACCCCCCGCAAATTCCCCTTCCAACTCAAATCTCCTTCCCCTCCAATCTCCTTGAGGCGTCACCCCACCCCCCTCCAATCTCCTTGTGAACCCCCCAAATCCCCCCCAGCACAAATCTTCCCTCATCCCCACTCTTAGCACCCCCCCATTTTCCCCTCCTAGAACAATACTTACCCCGTCTCCCCCAAATTCTCCCCCACCCCTTGTCCCATCCCTGGTTGCAGGGAGCCCCAACGCACAGCAGGGCACTATCATTGGCGGTTCACCATGACTAGTCTACCTCTAGGAATGTCCCTCCCCCTGGAATGAAATGCTGATTGGTTGGCTGTAGTGCCTTCCAGGGACTGACCCGCTCCAAGCATGCGGACAGTGAAACTTCTCCTCCCCACTGATAGGAATTTGTGTCCCTGGTCAGTGATTCAGATATGAAGGTGGGAGAGTCACATGACGGTCAGACAGGCAGAATATTCGGAGAAGCCAATGTCATCCAATCCACACAGAGAGCTCAAAACCGCACAACGCGAGCGACAACGCAGGAAACCAGCGACCGGCCGACCGACCGAGGGACGTAAATGCTCTCATTATTATTATACATTTATGTAGCTCTGACATATACCGCAGCGCTGTACAGAGATCACTGAGCCAATCACATCAGTCTCTGCACCAGAGGAGCTTACACTCTAATGTCCCCCCCCCCACAGTCACATCAGTCTCTGTACAGAGGAGCTTACACTCTAATGTCCCCTCCCCCCACAGTTACATCAGTCTCTGTACAGAGGAGCTTACACTCTAATGTCCCCTCCCCCATAGTCACATCAGTCTCTGTACAGAGGAGCTTACACTCTAATGTACCCTCCCCCCACAGTCACATCAGTCTCTGTACAGAGGAGCTTACACTCTAATGTCCCCTCCCCCCACAGTCACATCAGTCTCTGTACAGAGGAGCTTACACTCTAATGTCCCCTCCCCCACAGTCACATCAGTCTCTGTACCAGAGGAGCTTACACTCTAATGTCCCCACCCCCCACAGTCACATCAGTCTCTGTACCAGAGGAGCTTACACTCTAATGTCCCCTCCCCCCACAGTCACTTCAGTCTCTGTACAGAGGAGCTTACACTCTAATGTCCCCTCCCCCACAGTCACTTCAGTCTCTGTACAGAGGAGCTTACACTCTAATGTCCCCTCCCCCACAGTCACATCAGTCTCTGTACAGAGGATCTTACACTCTAATGTCCCCTCCCCCACAGTCACATCAGTCTCTGTACCAGAGGAGCTTACACTCTAATGTCCCCACCCCCCACAGTCACATCAGTCTCTGTACCAGAGGAGCTTACACTCTAATGTCCCCTCCCCCCACAGTCACTTCAGTCTCTGTACAGAGGAGCTTACACTCTAATGTCCCCTCCCCCACAGTCACTTCAGTCTCTGTACAGAGGAGCTTACACTCTAATGTCCCCTCCCCCACAGTCACATCAGTCTCTGTACCAGAGGAGCTTACACTCTAATGTCCCCCCCCCCCCACATCAGTCTCTGTACCAGAGGAGCTTACACTCTAATGTCCCCTCCCCCACAGTCACATCAGTCTCTGTACCAGAGGAGCTTACACTCTAATGTCCCCTCCCCCACAGTCACTTCAGTCTCTGTACAGAGGAGCTTACACTCTAATGTCCCCTCCCCCACAGTCACTTCAGTCTCTGTACAGAGGAGCTTACACTCTAATGTCCCCTCCCCCACAGTCACTTCAGTCTCTGTACAGAGGAGCTTACACTCTAATGTCCCCTCCCCCACAGTCACATCAGTCTCTGTACAGAGGAGCTTACACTCTAATGTCCCCCCCCCCCCACAGTCACATCAGTCTCTGTACAGAGGAGCTTACACTCTAATGTCCCCCCCCCCCACAGTCACATCAGTCTCTGTACCAGAGGAGCTTACACTCTAATGTCCCCTCCCCCACAGTCACATCAGTCTCTGTACCAGAAGAGCTTACACTCTAATGCCCCCTCCCCCACAGTCACACACTATTAATATAATACATTTATATAGCTCTGACATATACAGCAGTGCTGTACAGAGAACACTGAGCCAATCACATCAGTCTCTGTACAGAGAAGCTTACACTCTAAAGGCCTGACCAGTCTCACTCCTCCTGCTGCATTCTCCACTACATAAAAGAAGCAATGAGTTCCATTGGCCGGACCCGCCTGTATCTGGGTGGCACAGCGGGTGCAGAAATCGCTCCACCTGTGCCCCCCCCCCCCACCAGAATCCCCCTTCAGGGTGAAGATGAAGTGGATTTTGCAGGAAGGGGGGAGATTGTGTGAGACTAGAGGCGCACATATGGGGGGGGAGGGGGGTCATGCAGTTCTCCAGGTGATGGTGTGCGGTCGGGTCTTACCTGTCGGACGGGGGATGGTCGGACTCAGGCGACTGTCACTTCAGCTGTCTCTGCAAACGTGGAACTTCGGAGTCGCTGAGCAGAGGACGCCTCTCCAGCCGCTTAAAGGGGAAGCGATGATTAACCCTTTTCCTGCCCAACCGTCTGCTTCTTGACAGGCTTGTGGCCAACTTTTCATGTCGCTCCATACTGAATGTGAGCGGGGGAGGGGGAGCAAGAATATGTGCTGGAGGACGCGGCACCTGCAGGGGCAGAACCTTCCATCCTCCCTCCAGTCTTGCACAGGTTTAGCGGCTCCTCTGATTTCACCGCACACTGCAAGCTTCTCACCATGTGCATTACAAGCTGCAGAACCCGCCTGGCTGGAGGAAGTCCAGGGGCGTCAAACTCCATTTCATTGTGAGACACATCAGCATTATGGTCGTCCTCAAAGGGCCGGTTGTATCTGTAAGACTAGATTTTCAGAGCACCCCCTCCCCCCCCATCAGAGGTCAAGTGCCCCCCCATCAGAGGTCAAGTGTCCGTCCCCCATCAGAGGTCAAGTGTCCCCCCCCATCAGAAGTCAAGTGCCCCCCCATCATCCGAAGTCAAGTGCCCCCCCCCCATCATCCGAAGTCAAGTGTCCCCCCCCCATCATCAGAAGTCAAGTGTCCCCCCCCATCAGAGGTCAAGTGTCCCCCCCCATCATCAGAAGTCAAGTGTCCCCCCCCCATCAGAGGTCAAGTGTCCCCCCCCATCATCAGAAGTCAAGTGTCCCCCCCATCATCAGAAGTCAAGTGTCCCCCCCCATCATCAGAAGTCAAGTGTCCCCCCCCATCATCAGAAGTCAAGTGTCCCCCCCCATCATCAGAAGTCAAGTGTCCCCCCCCCATCATCAGAAGTCAAGTGTCCCCCCCCCATCATCAGAAGTCAAGTGTCCCCCCCCATCATCAGAAGTCAAGTGTCCGTCCCCCCCATCATCAGAAGTCAAGTGTCCCCCCCATCATCAGAAGTCAAGTGTCCCCCCCCATCATCAGAAGTCAAGTGTCCCCCCCCCATCATCAGAAGTCAAGTGTCCCCCCCCCATCATCAGAAGTCAAGTGTCCCCCCCCCATCATCAGAAGTCAAGTGTCCCCCCCCCATCATCAGAAGTCAAGTGTCCGTCCCCCCCATCATCAGAAGTCAAGTGTCCCCCCCATCATCAGAAGTCAAGTGTCCCCCCCATCATCAGAAGTCAAGTGTCCCCCCCCCATCATCAGAAGTCAAGTGTCCGTCCCCCCCATCATCAGAAGTCAAGTGTCCCCCCCATCATCAGAAGTCAAGTGTCCCCCCCATCATCAGAAGTCAAGTGTCCCCCTCCAGTTCTGGGAGATGTAAACATTGTCATTATTTCTTTTTTTTGGAAGGCAGAGAAGTTTTTATCTCATGCTCTCAGGGTAGAGGAGAGATGTGGGGTTCTTATAGACCCCGGATGTCTTCATAAAGAGGACCTGTCATCCCTTTTTTCTATCACAAGGGACAATTTTTGGCGAACAAAAGCATCTGGTCGGCGTGTCCTGTCCGCTCTTTATCAAACTATATTTTGTTGAAACACTATAATTATTTTGTAATGTAACCGCATAATTTACTATTTTACTATTATAGTAATATTTAATTCAAAAGAAAATTCTTATGATTGTTGTTTCATTTGTAGCATCAAAAAACTTCATGCAACACTTTTGAAAGCTCCTGAGGAAGCTCTTTGGAACGAAACATGTAGAGTAAGAAGTGGGTGCACACGATATCTAAACGATATGCTTTTTGCTCGAACAATGAATTGTCATTTTAAAAGAAACTTCATCTGTTATTTAAATAACATTTATATTTTTATTAAAAAAGACATACATATATATATGTATCTCCTTTGGTACCTTTTAAAGTCCCATCCTTTTCACAATAAATTTTGAGCTTTAGGGGATGCGGTACCCATTAGTGATCTTTTCACTGCCCAGTTCTATTAAATTATATCACAAGGGATGTTTACATTTGTTGTGATAGGAATAAAAGTAATTAAAAAAAATAAAAAATTAAAGAGACAGTGTAAAAAAATTAAAAATCAAATTAAAGAGACTGTGTAAAAATAAATAAATAAAAAATTCAAGAGACAGTGTAAAAATTAAATAAAACAAATTCAAGGGACAGTGTAAAAATAAATAAATACATTAAAATTAAAGGGACAGTGTAAAAATAAAACAAATTAAAGAGACAGTGTAAAAATATATAAATAAATAAATAAAATTAAAGAGACAGTGTAAAAAAAAAAAAAAAAAAAAATTTAAGAGACAGTGAAAAATAAATAAATAAAAAATTAAAGCACCCAGCGCACACAAGCGAAGGCATACATAGGTGTTGTAAACGGTGTTCACACTACACATATGAAGTATCACCGCAAACTTTATAGCGAGAGCAATAATTCTAGTGCTAAATTACTCCTCTGTAACTGTAAACTGCTAACCTGTAAAAGAAAAGTTTTTTTTAAGTACTGAAGTTTGACGTCATTCCACAGGCGTGCAAAATTTTAAAGCGTGACATGTTAAGTATCTATTTATTCGGCGGGACCCCGGAGAAAGAATCGGCCGTCGCCGGATGATGACCATAGAGATTTCCGGTGACAAGATGGTCACCAGTCATCGATATGTCCGTCGGAAGGCACGGGCGCGGCGTTATGACGTCACGCCTGGGCCGCGGTTGTAAACAAAGCCGCGATCGAGGCTGGTAAGCATGAATTTGTGTTTTTTTTTTTTTAATCTCATGCTTTGCAGCCCGGAGGAGAGATGTGGGGTCTTATTGACCCCGCCTCTCTCCATAAAGAGGACCTGTCACACACCATTCCTATTACAAGGGATGTTTACATTCCTTGTAATAAGAATAAAAGTGATCAAAAAAAATAAAATAAATAAAATGTAAAAAAAAAAAAGGAAAACGCCCCTGTCCCCGGTAGCTCGGGCTCAGAAGCGAACGCACACGTAAGTCCCGCCCACATATGTAAACGGCGTTCAAACCACACATGGGAAATATCACCGCGTGCGTTAGAGCATGAGCAACAATTCTGGCCTCCTCTTTAACGCTAAACTGGTAACCTGTAAAAAAAAAATTAAAGCGTCGCCTATGGAGATTTTTAAGTACCGAACTTTGGCGCCATTCCATGAGCGTGCGCAATTTTAAAGCGTGACATGTTAGGTATCTATTTACTCGGCGTAACATCATCTTTCACATTATACAAAAAAAAATTGGGCTAACTGTTATTTTTTAATTAATAATTACATTTCCCCAAGTAAAACACGTTTAAAAAATTGTTGCGCAAATACGGTGCAAGATAAAAAGTTGCAACAACCGCCATTTTATTCCCTAAGGTGTCTGCTAAAATATATATATATATATATATATATATAATGTTTGGGGGGTTCCGAGTAATTTTATATCAAAAAAAATATATGATTTTTACATGTAGGAGAGAAGTTTTATTTTTTAATTAATGAAACTTTCCCCCCCCCCCCAAAAAAAAACACGTTTAAAAAATTGTTGCGCAAATACCGTGTGAGATAAAAAGTTGCAAAGACCGCCATTTTATTCCCTAGGGCGTCTGTTATATATATATATATATATATAATTTTTTTAATGTTTGGGGGTTTCCGAGTAATTTTCTAGCAAAAAAATTATGATTTTTGAAATTATGATTTTTACATGTAGGAGAGGAGTGCCAGAATAGATCCGGTATGGAAGCAGTTAAAGTGTATTTTTTTTCCCCCAAACAATTGCTGCACAAATCCAGTGTGACATAAAAAAATCTGCAACATCCACCATTTTTTTCTCTAGAGCCTCTGCTTTAAAAAAAATATATATATATGTTTGGAGGCTCTGGGTAATTTTCTAGCAAAAATATATATATATATATATTTTTTTTTTTTTTTTACATGTAGGAGGGAGAAGCCAGAATTGTCCCGGTAGGGAAGTGGTTACAATGTAATTATTATGTTAAGAAAAGGAGGAAGAAGAAACCTGAGAAGCTTAAATATTAGCAGTTTAAATTCCAGCTGAGGCCGGGTTCACACTGCTGCGAATTCTTTTGCAAATTTGAGCCGTTGCGATTTCTCAAATTCGCAAGTCATTTAAATAACATTGTTTTCCATGAGTGCCGTTCACATCAATGCGTTGGGAATCTAAGCTGCGGGGAAAAAAGGGTCCTGTGCGAGTTTGATCCGTGTGCAATGCGAATTTAGATCTATGGCCCGGTTCACACTGCTGCGAATTCTATTGCGAATTTTCCGTTGCGATTTCTCAAATTCGCAAGTCATTTAAATGACATAGTTTAACATGAGTGCCGTTCACATCAATGCGTTGCGAATACAAGCTGCGGGGGGGGGGGGAAGGGTCCTGTGCGAGTTTGATCCGCGTGCGATGCGAATTCAGCTCTATAGACAGGCATTCCCGGAAATCGCGGCCGCGAAATCGCAGTAAAATCACGCGATTTTGAATTCGCAGCAGTGTGAACCTAGCCTATAGCCCAGGTTCACACTGGGGCTGCGGGAGTGAAGCTGAACTCGCACGATTTCACTCCTGCCTGTCGGTCCCGATTTCGGCCGCGATTACAGACACATCTGTGCAGGTTTCTGCACAGATGTGAATGTAAATCGCGGCCCGAAATCGCAAAAAGTAGTACAGAAACTACTTTTTAAAATCGGTGCAGCGCCGCACCGATTAGGACGTTGCCATTGCCCGCAATTTGCGGCAAATATCGCCGATTTGACATGTCAAATCGCATGTCAAATCGCACCAGTGTGAACCAGGGCATAGACAGGCATTCCCTGAAATTGCGGTAAAATCGCGTGATTTTGAATTTGCAGCAGTGTGAATATAGCCTATAGACAGGCATTCCCTGAAATCGCGGCCGCATCGCGCGATTTTGAAGTCGCAGCAGTGTAAACCTAGCCTATAGCCCTGGTTCACACTGGTGCGATTTGACATGTCAAATCTGCAATATTTGCCGCAAATTGCGGGCAATGGCACTGTCCTAATCGGTGCGACGCCGTATCTGCGGCGCTGCACCGATTTCAAAAAGTCGTTTCTGTACTACTTTTTGCGATTTCGGCCGCGATTTACATTGAAATCTGTGTCAGATGTCCCTGTAGTCGTGGCTGAAATCGGGACGGCTTCACTCCCGCAGCCCAGTGTGAACCTGGGCAAACACCTGCTAGGGGAGGAGACAGATCAGCTAAAGCTGCAATGACATCACCAAAAAAAAAAAAGACTGCTCCAAATCGCACTGATATAAACAGTACTGCGATTTCAGGTCGATTTACATAGCACTCTATGGATGTTAAATCGACCTGAAAAAGCAAAAAAGTCATACAAAAACCTTTTGGAAATCGCAAGTGAAATCTTGTGTCGCACCAATTAGCACATTTCCATTGAAATCCATGGGGTGCGACTTCAGGTACGATTTTGAAATCGCATGTCGCACCTGAAATCGCACCAGTGTGAACCAGGGCTTAAAAAAAAAAAAAAAAATTGGCCGACGTTCCACTTCTAATAAGAACGCCCCTTTATAAAGGAACTTTACCTGATTTTTCTTTTAGTTTTGCGTGGAGTGATTGGATCCGCTGCTAGGCCCTGTGTGCAGTTCCAGGATGAAGATACTCCCAAGGCCTGGACTGGTGGGGGCGCTGTAGGCGGAATTTTATGGCTCCTTTCCCTGCAGTCCATATTTCCACATGTCCCGATGATTGGATTTTTTCATCAGGTCATCGTAGAGCTGACAGTAGGGAAGGTATTGTCCTGGACGAGCGTCAGTGACCCGGATAGGACTAGATGGTCTCTGCTGCCCTGTGAATATTCCTGCGTGTTCTCTCCTGTCCTGGGCAGCTCCGTCCTGTCAGATCCGATTAGTGATAATATCTCGCCGGAGGCGCAGCGACCTCAGCTCTGCCGAGTTTTCCACGTTTTTTTTTTTTTTTTTTTAGCGTTGCAGCCTCAGGCCTTAACCTTGTCACCAGATTCTTGCAATATGTGAAAGGCTGACGTATCGGATACGATGTCTCGAGATCCATTGTGATCTGTTACCCGCCATCCCCACACCACAATCTGCTCCCTACTCACTAACCTTTGTTATCGGCCACAACGACCTTTATGTCCAGAAAGGAGAACCGCCGGTGGCTGGAAATACCTGTTATGGCAAATAAGGCCAAGAGGCATTCGTTTTAACCCTTTGCTGCATTAAATACTCGACACTTAGATGGTCGCACACCACTTTTCTTTTAAGTGTCGTGTATTTAATGCACAAAGGGATAAAAGGACGCCTTACGGTCTTACTTGCCATAGCTTTAATAAAAGAGGACAGAGGGCGCAACCATCAAAGTGTAGTGTATTTAATGCACAAAGGGTTAAAAGGACGCCTTACTTGCCATAGCTGTAATAAAAGAAGAGGACAGAGGGCGCAACCATCAAAGTATAGTGTATTTAACGCACAAAGGGTTAAAAGGACGCCTTACTTGCCATAGCTGTAATAAAAGAAGAGGACAGAGGGCGCAACCATCAAAGTATAGTGTATTTAACGCACAAAGGGTTAAAAGGACGCCTTACTTGCCATAGCTGTAATAAAAGAAGAGGACAGAGGGCGCAACCATCAAAGTATAGTGTATTTAACGCACAAAGGGTTAAAAGGACGCCTTACTTGCCATAGCTGTAATAAAAGAAGAGGACAGTGAACACAACCATCAAAGTGTAGTGTATTTAACCACTTAAGGACCAAGCCTGTTTTTCAGACTCGGTGTTTACAAGTTTAAAACAGGTTTTTTTTTTTTGCTAGAAAATTACTTAGAACCCCCCAAACATTATTTTTATTTATTTTTCCTAACACCCTAGAGAAGAAAATGGCGGTCTTTGCAATACTTTTTATCACACTGTATTTGCGCAGCGGTCTTACAAGCGCACCTTTTTTTTATTCACTTTTTTGAATTAGAAAAATAAGACAACAGTAAAGTAAGCCCAATTTTTTTTTTTTATATATTGTGAGGGGGTTAGCTCGGCAGCGGGTGTGTGTGACCCCCGGGATGGGCTCCCCACACAAAAACAGGCCCAGCAGACAGAGGTTGTGGTTTTCAAAATCAAAAAGGTGCGGTTTATTTTCTATTTACAGTGACAAAAACACAGCAAAGCAAAAGAAACATAAACAAAATAAATCCTGGTCAATTTGACCTCTGACTAAACATACAGGTTTCCTAACTAACAACTGGGATCAGCCTAGTGCTGTCCTAGTCCCTAAGTCCCTGGTTTTAAATGTCCAAGCAAATAGCCACACAGGCTTTGTCTCACCGCACAGGGGTTCACTCTCCCTAGACAGTCCACACAGGTCTGCTTCCAGGCATGAGCTAACCCCTAATGAAGCTGGGAGTTCTTATAGAGGCCTAAATGAGCTGACAAGCTTGAGCTGGTCTCATCAACTCCCTGTCTGCACGACGCCCCACACTCTCCCTAGAGGTATGAGTCATCCATGAGCCCACTATCCTCAGCTGGGCTTATACAACTCTCCACCTAGTTGTATAAGTCGGCGTAAAGCCTGAATCTGGGCGAAATATATCTACCCCCCTGGATGCAACCAGGTGACTTTACCTTCCTGCTGTCACATACCCCCCCCTCTTGTTTTAACCTCGGGGTTGGAACACCAGCAATCAGGCATTCATGTACTCGAGACAAAGCATCCACATTCCCCATTTGAACGCCAGGGCGATGCTTTACTGTGAAGTTGAATTCCTGGAGGGCCAGGAACCACCTATTCACTCTTCTATTTGTTTCCTTGTTTTGAGCCATCCACTTTAACGGAGCGTGATCCGTAACCATGTCAAAGTGCCTACCTAGCAGGTAGTACCGAAGGGAATCTAGAGCCCACTTCACCGCTAAACACTCCTTTTCAACGGTGGCGTAATTTACCTCATGGGACTTCAACTTCCTGCTGAGGTAAATGACTGGGTGCTCTTCCCCGTTCCAGACCTGGGACAATACTGCTCCTAACCCCACATCTGACGCATCACTTTGTACGACAAAGTCTTTAGAGAAGTCGGGTGAGTACAACACTGGCTGGCTACATAAGGCTTGTTTCAAGAATTGGAATGCTGCCTCAGCCTCGGGGGTCCATTTAATCATGACCGACCCTTTCCCCTTCGTCAGGTTGGTTAGGGGCACAGCCTTAGAAGCAAAGTGGGGAATGAATCGCCGATAATACCCAGCGATTCCCAGAAAGGCTCGTACCTGCTTCTTGCTGTTGGGACGTGGCCAACTCTGGATGGCCTCGACTTTGTTGAGTTGGGGTTTTATTACTCCCCTCCCAATGGTGTACCCAAGATATTTGGCCTCCTCCTGCCCAATGGTACACTTCTTGGGGTTAGCCGTAAACCCCGCTTCCCGAACAGAGTCCAGGACTGCTTGCACTTTTGGCAGATGTGAGGCCCAATCTGTGCTATGGACAATTACGTCATCCAGGTAAGCCGCAGCATACTTCCGATGGGGCCTCAGCATCTGGTCCATTTTCCGCTGGAATGTGGCCGGCGCATTCTGTAACCCGAACGGCATTCTTTTATATTGGAACGCCCCGTCTGGGGTTACAAATGCGGTTTTCTCTTTGGCCGACTTGGCCAGGGGGATTTGCCAATACCCTTTTGTGAGGTCAAGAGTCGTCATGTATCGGGCTGTTCCCAGCCGGTCGATCAACTCATCTATACGTGGCATGGGGTAGGTGTCAAATTTTGTAACTTTGTTCAACTGACGAAAATCGTTACAAAATCGCCAGCTCCCATCCGGTTTAGGCACCAACACAATGGGACTAGACCAATCACTTTGGGACTCCTCTATCACCCCTAAGTTCAGCATTTTCTGTACTTCCTCCCGTATTGCCTCCCGTCGGGCCTCTGGGATCCGATAGGGTTTTAACTTCACCCTTTCACCGGGCGGGGTAATAATGTCATGCTCTACCCCAGATGTTTGTCCCGGCAGCTCAGAGAATACCTCCTTGTTGCGAAGCACAAACTCCTTAACCTCCTGTTGTTGGGGTTGTGACAAGGTGGCTGCGATTCCAACCTCAGGAATCACGCAACCAGTTTGAGCTGGTGACCAAGTGTCTGCGACTAGGGACTCTCTATCCCTCCAGGCTTTCAACAGATTAACGTGATAGATCTGTTCGGGCTTTCGCCTTCCTGGTTGTCTGACCTTGTAATTCACTTCGCTCACTTTTTCCATTATCTCGTAGGGGCCTTGCCATTTGGCAAGGAATTTACTTTCAACCGTAGGGACCAGTACCAGTATCCTATCCCCCGGGGAAAAGGTACGGGTCTTGGCTCCACGGTTGTACACTCTCTGCTGTGCTAACTGCGCTTGGGCCAAATGTTCCTTCACGATGGGCATTACCTGTGCAATTCGGTCTTGCATCAGGGCGACATGCTCAATCACACTCCTGTGGGGAGAACTCTCACTTTCCCAAGTTTCCTTGGCAATATCCAACAGCCCTCTTGGGTGTCTCCCATACAGTAACTCAAAGGGGGAGAATCCCGTAGAGGATTGGGGCACCTCCCTAATAGCAAACATCAGATAAGGAAGTAGACAGTCCCAATCCTTTCCATCTCTATCCACCACTTTCTTCAACATTTGTTTTAGGGTTTTGTTGAATCTTTCAACCAGCCCATCGGTTTGGGGGTGATACACAGATGTACGTAATTGCGTCACTTTGAACAATTTACATAGCTCCTTCATAACCCGGGACATAAAGGGTGTACCTTGGTCCGTAAGCAGTTCTTTACAAATACCCACCCGGCTAAACACAAGAGATAGCTCTTTGGCTATGGTTTTGGCCGAGGTATTTCGGAGAGGGATCGCTTCTGGATAACGGGTGGCATAGTCCATTATAACTAATATGTACTGGTGCCCCCTAGCGGACTTGATTATAGGACCTACCAAATCCATGGCGATCCTCTCAAACGGGACCTCAATGATGGGTAGAGGGACGAGCGGGCTACGGAAATGTGGCATCAGGGCCGACCTCTGACACACAGGGCAGGAGGAACAATAATTTTCTATGTCCTTCATCACCCCCGGCCAATAGAATCTCTGTAATACCCTCTCTCGGGTTTTCTCTGTCCCCAGATGACCTCCAAGAATGTGCCCATGGGCCAACTCCAACACCAACTTCCTGTACGGTTTGGGCACCACAAGCTGCTCAACGGTTTCTTCTGCCCTTTTTGCCACCCGATACAGTAGGTCCTTCTCTACGCTGAAGTATGGGTAAGTGCAGGTATTATCTGGGTTCACTAACTCGCCATCTATTTTCACTACGTTTTCCCGTGCCTTTATTAGGGCGGGGTCTTTCAACTGTTCTGTGGCAAAGTTTTCCCTGTGAACCTCAAGATCAGAAAACTCCACAGACGGTAGGTTTTCGTCTGAGGAGGTGGGCTCCTCTCCAGTTTCTTGAGTCTCCCCTGCCAATACTGACAAGGGAAATTCCGGAGAGTCCTCACCACTCTCAGGGGAGTTCTGGCTATCACATTCCTGGTACATAGGGGCACCAGTGGGGGGCTCAGGATCATCCCACAGTTCCCAGAACTTCGGAAAATCCCTTCCCACAATGGCGTCATGCGGTAACTGAGATACTAGGCCCACTGGATGAGAGAGGGTACCTTTGGGGGTCTCGAAACACACTGTAGTCACTGGATACTCTCGGGTGTCCCCATGCACACAAATAACAGCTTCCTTGCTATTCCCAGAGACCTCTGTTTTAACTAACTCAGCCTTTATCAGGGTCACAAGGCTACCTGAATCCAGCAATACCACAACATTTCTACCATTAACACACATTTTGCATAAATGTTTCTCAGTTCCTCGAATGGCAGTGCATGCGACTGTCGCACACAGCGACTGACGTCTGCCCGTCAGAAAGTCACACTGCATGGGTTCCTCCACAACCGGGCAATTTGCTGCAATATGTCCCGCTTGCCGGCAGCGGTAGCAAACGATCCTTCTTGCCGCCTCTTGAGCCGCTGATTTCCCAGGCTGTTCTCGCCAAACTTGGGGTAGAGCTCCCACCCTCTCACTCTCTCCACCCTTACCCCTTGGAATCAGCTTATCCGCCCCTGGGGATGGTCTGGTCTTAGGGTGGAAAGTCCGAGTGTCTCTGGAAGAGACCGTCAGGTTCTCTGTAGCCAAGTATTTCTCCACACGATCCACAAGACCATCGGCCGTCTCTGGGTCTCCATGGCTTACCCACTTTTGGATGGCAGTAGGAAGAGCTCTCAAAAACCGATCCATTACAACACGTTCCACAATCTTTGGTGCGGACAAAGTCTCTGGCTGTAGCCACTTTCTGCTCAGGTGAATGAGATCATACATTTGAGACCTGGGGGGTTTTCCAAGCTGGAAAGTCCAGTTATGCACACGCTGAGCCCGGACAGCCAGGGTGACACCCAGCCTTGCCAATATTTCAGCTTTTAGCATCACATAGTCTTTTGCTTGGTTAGGCTCTAGGTCATAGTAAGCTTTCTGCGATTCACCAGTTAACAGAGGAGCCACTAGTCCAGCCCACTGCTCCTCAGGCCACTTTTCTCTTTCAGCGGTCCTTTCAAATGTGGTCAAAAATACCTCTGGATCATCCTCTCCAGTCATTTTTGTCAATAAACGACTCACCCCAAAGGACGCGGTATTAGTGGGACGGCTTTCCTCACTGGTCTGCGGACGTTGCTGCATTACTGCTTCCATCTGTTGTTGTAGTCTCTGCTCTTGCTTCTGCAACAGGTCTATGAAGCGGGCCTCAGATTGCTGCTGGGCTTGTTGCTGAGCCTCCAGACTCTGTTGCAAAGTTGCGTTTGTCTGCTGCTGGGCTGCAAGGCTCTGTTGATGAGCTTGCTGCTGGGCTGCGAAGTTCTGTTGTTGAGCTGCAAGGCTCTGTTGATGAGCTGCAAGGCTCTTTTGCAAACCTGCATTTGTCTGCTGTTGATTGGCATTTGCTAGAGCCAGCTGTTTCAGTATCTCCTCCATGCTGGCTTAAAAAAAACTGCCCGCATTCTCCACCAACTGTGAGGGGGTTAGCTCGGCAGCGGGTGTGTGTGACCCCCGGGATGGGCTCCCCACACAAAAACAGGCCCAGCAGACAGAGGTTGTGGTTTTCAAAATCAAAAAGGTGCGGTTTATTTTCTATTTACAGTGACAAAAACACAGCAAAGCAAAAGAAACAAACAAAATAAATCCTGGTCAATTTGACCTCTGACTAAACATACAGGTTTCCTAACTAACAACTGGGATCAGCCTAGTGCTGTCCTAGTCCCTAAGTCCCTGGTTTTAAATGTCCAAGCAAATAGCCACACAGGCTTTGTCTCACCGCACAAGGGTTCACTCTCTCCAGGAAGTCCACACAGGTCTGCTTCCAGGCATGAGCTAACCCCTAATGAAGCTGGGAGTTCTTATAGAGGCCTAAATGAGCTGACAAGCTTGAGCTGGTCTCATCAACTCCCTGTCTGCACGACGCCCCACACTCTCCCTAGAGGTATGAGTCATCCATGAGCCCACTATCCTCAGCTGGGCTTATACAACTCTCCACCTAGTTGTATAAGTCGGCGTAAAGCCTGAATCTGGGCGAAATATATCTACCCCCCTGGATGCAACCAGGTGACTTTACCTTCCTGCTGTCACAATATATATATTGTGAAAGATAATGTTACGCCGAGTAAATTGATACCCAACACGTCACGCTTCAAAATTGCCCCCGCTCGTGGAATGGCGTCAAAGTTTTACACTTTAAAATCCCCATAGGCAACGTTTAAAAAAAAATATACAGGTTGCATCTTTTGGGTTACAGAGGAGGTGCTAGGGCTAGAATTATTGCTCTCGCTCTAACGATCGCGGCGATACCTCACATGTGTGGTTTGAACACCGTTTTCATATGCGGGCACTACTCACTTATGCGTTCGCTTCTGCGCACGAGCTCGTCGGGACGGGGCGCTTTAAAAAACATTTTTTTTTTGTTTTCTTATTTATTTTACACTTAAAAGTGACCCATTTTTTTTTTTATTTCTATTACAAGGAATGTAAACATCCCTTGTAATAGAAAAAAGCACGACAGGTCCTCTTAAATATGAGATCTGGGGGGGTCAAAAAGACCTCACATCTCATATTTAGACTAAAATGCCATTAAAAAAAAAATGTTGTCATTTAAAAAAATGACAACAAAAAAATGTATCTTTAAGACGTATGGGCGGAGCTGACGTTTTGACGTCGCTTACACCCTGCTATGGTATGGAGACGGGTGGGGGCCATCTTCCCCCTCACTCATATCCATACCACAGAGGGAGAAGGACCCGATCACCTACGCCGCTACCGACGGCTCCGGTAAGCAGCAGGGGGCGCGGGAGAGCGGCGGGAGGGGAGGGTCCCTCTACCGCCGCCGCGGAGACCACTATTATCGTTTACAGGACCGCTCACTGAAAAGATGGATATCTCGGTTGTGGCAGCAGCTGCTGCCGTTACCGAGATATCCATCTTTAAACCATCTGCCGACGTATATGTACATGAGCGGGTCCTTAAGTGGTTAATGCACAAAGGATTAAAAGAGAAGTATGGGTTTCCTTTTTTTTTTGCTTACATCTATTCTATGTGAGCTGCTGATATCTATAAACCCTCCCAGCCCTCTCAGAAGTGCCCCCATTCTGTTAAAATCAAGATAAATACCTGTGGGAGGTTCTACAGTCTTTCATACAGCATCATCCAGACAATGGTGTGAATATAGAGTCTGGATCCACCCCCTTTCCTGTCATATTGCTTGATTGATGTCGGCTCTCCTCCCTCTGCTTGTTTCTGAGACTTCACAGAGCGTAGCTGCTCCCCCCTCCCTATCTATCAGCACAGCCACGTCTCTTAGGGGAGTGGGGACAGAGGCAAGGGGTGTGTTGGTGGAGATGTTCACATCCCCTGAGAACTTTTCAAACTGAAAGTGGAACGTTTTTGCCAGCAGAAGGAAAGTTCATGTGCACATGCTGTAAAAACTAAAAAAGAGGTAGGAAAAAAAGATCAGCTGATATGTGACTAATGTGATATGTTCTAGTTATTTAACCCATCCCATACTTCTCCTTTAAACAAATGCCTTATGGCATGATTTGCCAGAACTGTAATAAAATGAGAACAGAGGGCACAGCCTTCTAAGTGTAGCGTATTTAATGCACAAAGGGTTAAAAGGATGCCTTACGATCTTACTTGCCATAGCTGTAATAAAAGAATGAGGACAGCGGGCACAACCATCAAAGTGTAGTGTATTTAATGCACAAAAGATTAAAAGAGAAGTATAGGTTTCCTTTTTTTTTTGCTTACATCTATTCTATGTGAGCTGCTGATATCTATAAACCCTCCCAGCCCTCTCAGAAGTGCCCCCATTCTGTTAAAATCAAGATAAATACCTGTGGGAGGTTCTACAGTCTTTCATACAGCATCATCCAGACAATGGTGTGAATATAGAGTCTGGATCCACCCCCTTTCCTGTCATTTTGCTTGATTGATGTCGACTCTCCTCCCTCTGCTTGTTTCTGAGACTTCACAGAGCGTAGCTGCTCCCCCCTCCCCCCTCCCTATCTATCTATCAGCACAGCCACGTCTCTTAGGGGAGGGGGGACAGAGGCAGGGGGTGTGTTGGTGGAGATGTTCACACCCCCTCAAAACTTTTCAAACTGAAAGTGGACCATTTCTTTCTCGTACATCACGGGACACAGAGCGACATAGTCATTACTAATGGGTTATATAGTTACCGTCAGGTGCTGGCACTGGCAACTTCCAAAACCGGAAGTACCCTCCCCTATATAAGCCCCTCCCATCCGGGAGCACCTCAGTTTTTTGCCAGTGTCTAAGGTGTTGGCCAAGAAGAAACATGTGTTTTTCACTGAGCTTGCGTACAGGTTCTTTTGGGCCTCAGTAAGCCATTCCGGATCCGACCAAAAAAGCTTCATAGCTAAACGGTCGGTACCCGGGCCTTGCAGAGAAGAGCAAGGTTCTGCCTGTAATGCTTCTCTTAGGAGAGCTGGACCCTGGGATCCAGAGCTCTGGTCATACCCACGACCAAGATGTTTTCTGTGCAGGGTGCTATACAGGTCCAGGGGAGTGGAATCCTTGGGAACCCGGTCCCTGAAGGTTTGATTACAATGCCTGCCGTGATAGGTGAAGTTTGGGCTTTTGTGGACCAAACAAAGTCCTGCGGCGGGGAACAGGTAAGTGGGGGCCCCCAGGAACTTGGTTCTATTGGGGGACCCCCAAGCCTAATTTGTCTTTCTGTCTGTTACCTAACGGTATTCCCGCTAATATCTGTGCATGCCTGTAACTACTAAAAAAATGTAATAATTTTTAATGGTGGTCAAGAAAAAAAAAAAAGAATGTTTTTTTTATATATGTTTAGTATATTAAACTGCGGTACCTGTGTTTGTCCACTAGAGGCCGCTGTGGAATGTTTTTCTTGTCATATGGACTAGTTTCTTCTCAGAGAGCAAAGTCCAGGCAGCTGGTGAGTTCTCCTACAGGAAACTGTTTCCTCTGCCATGTTGCAGTGTTCGTCTATCCCCCGGCCTGCGGCAAAGGGGGCCCTGGCTCCTGTCCCTGGTTTCCATGTTTGAAAATTAGCGCCGAGGCGCACGTGGCCGCGCGCGTGCGCGTGCACGCGCCTCTATATATAGAGGTGGCCGGAAAAAGGGGCGGGGCCTGGGGGATGACGCTCTGTGCGCGCCGCAGCGCTTCTGCGCATGTGCGGGCGTCCCAGCAGGTTTTTAAAAAGCCACATTATTGCAGTAAGCTGGCTATGAAGTACAGAGACAGAGCTGGCAACATTTAAAGGCATACAGCAAGCGGTTGATACAGGCATCCCCTAGAAAGGCACATTAGTAGACACCAACTGTGATATAGCAGCAATTGTGCTAGACTATTCTCAGTAAAAGTGGTGTATTACGGCTGGAATACCTCAGCTTTAGGCTTAGGAATATGCCGTCCAGTAGCTCCGGAACTGAATCTTCCAGGAAGCGAAGGGGGTCTCATCGGGCTCTGAGGATCTTGGGCATACTCCTGCTGCACCAGTCTCCCCTGAAGTTCAGAGGTAAGTGACCGTAGAGACCCCGCAGGGGTACTTGGTACTGTGGCTGTCCTCAGTCACCTGCTCCTGTGTATGTAACAGAGGAGGTTTTTTCCTCAGCTCTGGGAGGATTAGAGAGAGATTGTCAACATTTATCGCTGCCTCCCTGTCAGGGAAAGCACGTCCGATCTCCGTCTCCTCCTTCAGAGTGCCTGTTAGCAGAGCAACAGTCCCATACAGGGATCGACCTGCCTGAAGGTGATCAGGATGAGGTTGATTCTGTTATAGAGGAATCAACAGTGGGGGAACCTTTTCTCAGCATCTTAAGCTGAAAGATTATGGGTTCAGTCTCTGACTAACATGGTCCGATCAGCATTTAAAAATGCACCTTGCGGAACCATCAACCACTACTGTATCCTCGTTGGGGTCGCTAGAAGCCCCCAGACTGTTTGTTCTTTTCCACTTCACCCTTTACTGAAAGGGCTCATTTACCAGGATTGGGAACGTCCTGAGAAAATATTTATTCCCCCAAGAGATTTCCGGTGGTCTATCCCATGGAGGATAAGTTCATCAAAAAAAAAAAAAAAAAAAAAATGGAAGGTCCCTACAGTGGACGCAGCCATCTCTTGTATGTATAAATCACTGACATGTCCAGTGGATAATGTCCAAATGTTCAAGAACCCAATAGATAAAAGATTGGAGTCCTTATGAAAATCTGCTTGGTGATACAACCAGCAGTAGCAGCTATTGGGGTCTGCTAAGCAGTGAAGGATCAGTTGAAACAGGTCTTGAGGGACTTGACAGATCAGCAGGCTTTGCCCTAGCTGATCTACCTAGAGCCTTAGGCTTTGCGGTTGACGCCATAGAGGATTCAGTCCATCAGGCCTCCCGCCTTACGCTGTCTATAGTACATATGCGTAGGCTCCTATGGCTCAAAAACTGGTCTGCTGAAGCTCCCTGTAAAGAATGGCTGGTTAGCGTCCCATTTCATGGTGAACGCTTATTCAGGGAAAACCTGGACAAATATATCCAGAAAATTTCCAGCGGTAAAAATACGCTCTTGCCGGTTAAAAGCAGAGTTAGAGGTCCCTCTTTAAGAGGCCTGCTTCTCCAGTCCCTGGGGCATCGGCTGTGTAACAGTTCCGACGGCCTCCTCGGTCAAATCCCGGGGGTAAAAAACAGGGACAGTAGCAGGGTAATGAGAAACCCTGGGTCAGGGGAGGTACAAAACCTCCCCCAAAGTTAAATTCATTGAAGCCCCCACTCAGTCGGGTGGGGGGAGGACTCCAGTTGTTCGCAAGAGACCTGGCGGGACACGATCAAGACAGATAGGTGCTCTCCGCAGTAGGTTTGGGATACAGTTTGGAGTTAAAAGACTCTCCTCCTTCCCATTTTTGAGGTCAAACGTGCCAAGGGATCCCCGGAAGAGAGAGTCCCTCCTGTTGGCACTAGAACAACTATTGCTCCAAGGAGTAATTATGGAGGTTCCCCTGGAAGAATGAGGGTTCGGGTTTTACTCAAACCTCTTTACAGTCCCGAAGCAAACGCGGACGGGAGGCCCATATTAATTCTAAAAGGGCTATACAAATTCCTGTATATCAGGACTTTCCGATGGAGTCGATCCGATCGGTGGCCACTGCCCTACAAGGGGAGGATTGGTTAGCCACGATCGACATCAAAGATGCTTATTTGCACATTCCCATCTTTCCAGTCCACCAAAAATTTCTACGCTTTGCAGTAGAAGGGCGCCATTTTCAGTTCAGAGCCTTACCCTTCGGTTTGGCCACAGCACCACGAGTGTTTACAAAAATTCTGGCCCTTTATTGGCCAATCTAAGAACACAAGGTGTAATGAAAATGGCATATCTGGATGACTTGTTGCTGATAGACCACTCAGTGAAAAAACTAGACGTGGTCGTTCACAAGACGATCAAGTATCTGGAATCTCACGGTTGGATTATCAACCGAGACAAGTCAGCCCTAAAAACCAGTCAAAAGTCTGGAATACTTGGGGCTAAGGTTGGATTCAGGCCAGAGAAAAATATTCTTGCCTCGAGGAAAGGTGTTGTCTTTGAAAGATTTGATCCACTTAGTGGGTACAAAAAAGACAGCCGTCCATACGCCTGTATATGAGGCTGCTGGGAAAAATGGTGGCATCATTCGAAGCAGTACCCTACGGTCAATTCCATTCAAGGAATTTGCAAGGGGCCATACTGTCAGCCTGGAACAAAAAAGTTCAGGCCCTAGACTTACAATGTCCTTGTCCCCTTCCGTTCGCAAGAGCCTCCGTTGGCGATTTCTTGGAAGGTGGTCACTACAGATGCCAGCCTTATAGGCTGGGGAGCAGTACTGGAGCAATAGTCTCTCCAGGGCAGATGGTCGGATGCAGAAAAGGCCCTGCCCATCAATCTCTTAGAGATACGAGCAGCCCGGTATGCCCTAGTAGCATGGACATCCAAACTCCAAGGGTCCCCTGTCAGAATTCAATCAGACAATGCCACAGCAGTGGCATATATCAATCGGGGGGGCACCAGGAGTCGTGCAGCCCAAAGGGAAGTAAATTACATCCTGAGATGGGCAGAAAAATATGTCCCAGCCATATCTGCGGTATTCATTCCAGGAGTGGAGAATTGGAAGGCGGACTTTCTAAGTCGCCAGCAATTAGGCCCAGAGGAAGGGTCCCTTCACCCCGAGGTTTTCTGGACAATATGTCAGCGGTGGGGAACATCGGATGTAGATCTTCTAGCATCCAGATTCAACGCAAAGGGGGATAGGTTTGTCTCTCGGACAAGGGATCCCCTAGCTTGCGGCTCGGATGCCCTAGTGTTCCCTGGGGATCAGTTCAAGCTGATATATGCATTCACACCGCCACAATGGTTACCTCGATTACTCCGCAGAATCAGGGTAGAAAAGAAACCAGTGATTCCGGTGGCTCCAGCGTGGCCCCGAAGAGCGTGGTACGCGGAGATTGTAAAATTTCAGTGGGGAGTCCTTGGACTCTCCCACGTCGTCCGGCTTTCGCAAGGACCGATATACCACCCTTCCTTACCAGCCCTAGGTTTGACGGCCTGGCTATTGAAGCCCACATTCTAAAAAAGAGAGGGCTCTCTAATGCTGTGGTATCTACCATGATCAATGCCAGGAAGCCGGTATCCAGGCAGATCTACTATAGAATCTGGAAGGCGTACATCGCGTGGTGTGAGGCCAAGAAATGGCATCCACATAAGTAAGTAATAGGTAGGATCCTGGACTTCCTACAGTGGGCTGTAGATAGTACTCAAGGCAAGCTTCCTATCAAGGGTCAGATTTCGGCCTTGTCAATATTTTTTCAAAGGCCCTTGGCTTCGCATTCACTAGTCAAAGCCTTTATACAAGGAGTGATGCGTATTAGTCCTCCGGTTAATATTCCCATATGTCCATGGGATCTAAACTTGGTTCTGTCGGTTCTACAGAAACAACCATTTGAACCATTACAGCATATTTCCTTGGTGTTTCTTACCAGGAAATTGATTTTTCTAGTAGCCATTTGTTCGGCTAAAAAGAGTATCGGAATTAGCAGCTATGTCCTGTAAGGAGCCATATCTGGTTATCCATAAGGACAGAGTAGTGTTACGTCCTCATCCAGCCTTTCTTCCTAAGGTGGTACCGAGGTTTCATTTGAACCAAGATGTGGTTCTTCCTTCTTTTTTCCCCAAACCTACTTCGGTAGAGGAAAAGTTATTGCATTCTTTGGATGTAGTAAGAGCAGTTAAAGCTTATCTAAAAGCCACTGCTCAGATTCGCAGAACGGATACTTTGTTTATTCTGCCGGAAGGCCCCAGAAAGGGTCAGGCAGCGTCAAAATCTACTTTAGCCAAGTGGATTCGACAGGTCATAATACAAGCCTATAGCTTGAGAAGTAGACCGCCTCCGTTCAAAGTTAGGGCGCACTCCACGAGAGCAGTTGGAACTTCATGGGCAGTGCATCACCAGGCCTCCCTGGCTCAAATCTGTAAGGCCGCAACATGGTCTTCGGTACACACGTTTACTAGGTCCTACCAGGTGGACGTTAGAAGTCAGGAGGATGTCGCCCTTGGGCGCAGTGTGTTGCAGGCCGCAAAAGATCCTCATGTCTGATAGCGCTCAGCTTATATATGGTGTATCCCCCCCCTCATTTGGCATTGCTTTAGGACATCCCATTAGTAATGACTATGTCGCTCTGTGTCCCGTGATGTACGAGAAAGAAAATAGGATTTTTATAACAGCTTACCTGTAAAATCCTTTTCTTGGAGTACATCACGGGACACAGAGCTCCCACCCCTCTTTGGGGACACTTATTGCTTTGCTACAAAACTGAGGTGCTCCCGGATGGGAGGGGCTTATATAGGGGAGGGTACTTCCGGTTTTGGAAGTTGCCAGTGCCAGCACCTGACGGTAACTATATAACCCATTAGTAATGACTATGTCGCTCTGTGTCCCGTGATGTACTCCAAGAAAAGGATTTTACAGGTAAGCTGTTATAAAAATCCTATTTTTTGTCAGCAGAAGGAAAGTTCATGTGCACATGCTGTAAAAACTAAAAGAGGTAGGAAAAAATAATTAGCCGATATGTGACTAATTTGATATGTACTAGTTATTTAACCCATCCCATACTTCTCCTTTAAACAAATGCCTTATGGCATGATTTGCCAGAACTGTAATAAAATAAGAGAACAGAGGGCGCGACCATCTAAGTGTAGAGTATTTAATGCAACAAGGGTTAAAAGGACGCCTTACGGTCTTACTTGCCATAGCTGTAATAAAAGAAGAGAACAGAGGGCGCAGCCATCCAAGTGTAGTGTAATTAACGCACAAAGGGTTAAACAAATGACCGATGACCTAATTTGCCATAAATAAAATACTCTACACTTAAAAGAAGAGAACAGAGGGCGCGACCATCTATTACAGTTATGGCAAATAAGGCCATAAGGCAGGGGTCTCTAAACTTTCAAAACCAGTTTAATGCCCTTCAAACTTTTGAGGGGGTCGGACTGTAGCCAGTGGGAGTAGAAAATGACCTGGCATTTGGTGGGTGTAAACAATGCCATAGGCTTGGTGGTTAATGGGAGTAAAAAATAAATAAAAAAAAAATACATCATTGATGTCAGTGGGAGGAATAGTGTCCCATCATTGGTGTCAGTGGGAGGAATAGTGCCCCATCATTGGTGTCAGTGGGAGGAATAGTGCCCCATCATTGGTGTCAGTGGGAGGAATAGTGCCCCATCATTGGTGTCAGTGGGAGGAATAGTGCCCCATCATTGGTGTCAGTGGGAGGAATAGTGCCCCATCATTGGTGTCAGTGGGAGGAATAGGCCCCTCATCATTGGTGTCAGTGGGAGGAATAGTGCCCCTCATCATTGGTGTCAGTGGGAGGAATAGTGCCCCTCATCATTGGTGTCAGTGGGAGGAATAGTGCCCCTCATCATTGGTGTCAGTGGGAGGAATAGTGCCCCTCATCATTGGTTTCAGTGGGAGGAATAGTGCACCCTCATCATTGGTGTCAGTGGGAGGAATAGTGCCCCTCATCATTGGTGTCAGTGGGAGGAATAGTGCCCCTCATCATTGGTGTCAGTGGGAGGAATAGTGCCCCTCATCATTGGTGTCAGTGGGAGGAATAGTGCCCCTCATCATTGGTGTCAGTGGGAGGAATAGTGCCCCTCATCATTGGTGTCAGTGGGAGGAATAGTGCCCCATCATTGGTGTCAGTGGAAGGAATAGTGCCCCTCATCATTGGTGTCAGTGGGAGGAATAGTGCCCCTCATCATTGGTGTCAGTGGGAGGAATAGTGCCCCTCATCATTGGTGTCAGTGGGAGGAATAGTGCCCCTCATCATTGGTGTCAGTGGGAGGAATAGTGCCCCTCATCATTGGTGTCAGTGGGAGGAATAGTGCCCCTCATCATTGGTATTAGTGGGAGGAATAGGCCCCTCATCATTGGTGTCAGTGGGAGGAATAAGAAAGGTTAAAACAAGAGGAAAGAGAGAGCGCTGGAGGTAAAAGCAGAGAGGTAAAGAGAAGTAGAAGGTGGGGGGAAGAGGTAGGTGCACATGAAGGGCGCACAGTAGGTGCACATGAAGGGCGCACAGTAGGTGCACATGAAGGGCGCACAGGAAGGGCGCACAGTAGGGGCACAGGAAGGGCGCACAGTAGGGGCACAGGAAGGGCGCACAGTAGGGGCACAGGAAGGGCGCACAGTAGGGGCACAGGAAGGGCGCACAGTAGGGGCACAGGAAGGGCGCACAGTAGGCGCACAGGAAGGGCGCACATGAAGGGCGCACAGTGGGCGCACAGTAGGCGCACATGAAGGGCGCACAGTAGGCGCACATGAAGGGCGCACAGTAGGCGCACAGGAAGGGGGCACAGTAGGGGCACATGAAGGGTGCACAGTAGGGGCACATGAAGGGCGCACAGTAGGGGCACATGAAGGGCGCACAGTAGGGGCACACGAAGGGCGCACAGTAGGGGCACACGAAGGGCGCACAGTAGGGGGCACACGAAGGGCGCACAGTAGGGGGCACACGAAGGGCGCACAGTAGGGGCACATGAAGGGCGCACAGTAGGGGCACATGAAGGGCGCACAGTAGGGGCACATGAAGGGCGCACAGTAGGGGCACATGAAGGGGGCACATGAAGGGGGCACAGTGGGTGCACATGAAGGGCGCACAGTAGGGGCACATGAAGGGCGCACATCACTATCTTGTGTGGAATAGCAGAGATATTGTGACAATCAGAGGAGATCGGATGAGGCTCGGCTCGGCGCTCTTCCTGCACATCAGGAAGTGGGTTTGTGGTCGGCGTTTATAAAGGGCTATTTTTGCACCTCTGCAGAAGATCGCAGTGCGACAGACTGGACATTTCTCAGATTCCTGTGTTTAACATTCAAACTACAATTCCACTCCCGCCAGGAATACGGTGCACGGCTTCAGAAGGGCGCACTTCCCCCGGTATACAGATATACACTAGTCAGTGCCGGGCTGGGCAGACTACAGAACAATATACTAAATGTTCCGGAATCTGGAAGGAAAGTGAGAAAACAAGGAAGTTTCTAATCTGGCGGCTTGCCCTTTATATTCCAAACACTTCCTTCTTAAAGCAAACCTGCTATGTAAATGTGACAAGTTATCCAATCGAGGGAGCAGGTGCTGAATAGAAGTTTGCGTTTTATATAGTAACACCTCCATATACAGAATTCTATATTCACAGGAAGGCAAAAAAAACAAAAACATGTATGAAGCACAATTCAATTTTGTGCATTTAGGATTGCATCTAGCTCCTGAGGGGGTCCATTCCACATTTTTACAGCTCTTACATATATATAATTTTTCTCTCTCTCTGATCCAGTTGTGGACCCCCCCCCTCATTCAGCCTGGCACTCGAGCGAGCACTGGCAGAGCAGGCTCTGGAAAGATCCCAACAATATTGGTGAAATCCATCCCCCCGCCTGATGGATCCAGTTGTCAACCTCTTAGCATGTGGCTGAGCGCCGGAGCCCGCCCCCTCTGTAGCATGGCAATCAAGTGAGCGAGAGAGAGAGAGAGAGGGCGAGAGAGAGAGAGGGCGAGAGAGAGAGAGAGAGAGGGCGAGAGAGAGAGAGGGCGAGAGAGAGAGAGAGAGAGGGCGAGAGAGAGAGAGAGGGCGAGAGAGAGAGAGAGGGCGAGAGAGAGAGAGAGGGCGAGAGAGAGAGAGAGGGAGAGCGAGAGAGAGAGAGAGGGCGAGAGAGAGAGAGAGGGCGAGAGAGAGAGAGAGGGCGAGAGAGAGAGAGAGGGCGAGAGAGAGGGCGAGAGGGCGAGAGAGAGAGAGAGGGCGAGAGAGAGGGCGAGAGGGCGAGAGAGAGGGCGAGAGGGCGAGAGAGAGGGCGAGAGGGCGAGAGAGAGGGCGAGAGGGCGAGAGAGAGGGCGAGAGGGCGAGAGAGAGGGCGAGAGGGCGAGAGAGAGGGCGAGAGGGCGAGAGAGAGGGCGAGAGAGAGGGCGAGAGGGCGAGAGAGAGGGCGAGAGAGAGGGCGAGAGAGAGGGCGAGAGAGAGGGCGAGAGAGAGAGAGGGCGAGAGAGAGAGAGGGCGAGAGAGAGAGGGGGCGAGAGAGAGAGGGGGCGAGAGAGAGAGAGAGGGCGAGAGAGAGAGAGAGAGAGGGCGAGAGAGAGGGCGAGAGAGAGAGAGGGCGAGAGAGAGGGCGAGAGAGAGAGAGGGCGAGAGAGAGAGAGAGGGCGAGAGAGAGAGAGAGGGCGAGAGAGAGAGAGAGGGCGAGAGAGAGAGAGAGAGAGAGGGCGAGAGAGAGAGAGGGCGAGAGAGAGAGAGAGGGCGAGAGAGAGAGAGAGAGGGCGAGAGAGAGAGAGAGAGGGCGAGAGAGAGAGAGAGGGCGAGAGAGAGAGAGAGGGCGAGAGAGAGAGAGAGGGCGAGAGAGAGAGAGAGGGCGAGAGAGAGAGAGGGCGAGAGAGAGAGAGGGCGAGAGAGAGAGAGGGCGAGAGAGAGAGAGAGAGGGCGAGAGAGAGAGAGAGAGGGCGAGAGAGAGAGAGAGGAGGGCGAGAGAGAGAGGGCGAGAGAGAGAGAGAGGGCGAGAGAGAGAGGGCGAGAGAGAGGGCGAGAGAGAGAGAGAGAGAGGGCGAGAGAGAGAGAGGGCGAGAGAGAGAGAGAGGGCGAGAGAGAGAGAGAGAGGGCGAGAGAGAGAGAGAGGGCGAGAGAGAGAGAGAGGGCGAGAGAGAGAGAGAGAGGGCGAGAGAGAGAGAGGGCGAGAGAGAGAGAGGGCGAGAGAGAGAGAGAGGGCGAGAGAGAGAGAGGGCGAGAGAGAGAGGGGGCGAGAGAGAGAGAGGGCGAGAGAGAGAGAGGGCGAGAGAGAGAGAGGGCGAGAGAGAGAGAGAGAGGGAGAGAGAGAGAGAGGGCGAGAGAGAGGGCGAGAGAGAGAGAGAGGGCGAGAGAGAGAGGGCGAGAGAGAGAGAGAGAGAGAGGGCGAGAGAGAGGGCGAGAGAGAGGGCGAGAGAGAGAGAGGGCGAGAGAGAGAGAGAGGGCGAGAGAGAGAGAGAGGGCGAGAGAGAGAGAGAGGGCGAGAGAGAGAGAGAGGGCGAGAGAGAGAGAGAGGGCGAGATGAGAGAGAGGGGGCGAGAGAGAGAGAGGGCGAGAGAGAGAGAGGGCGAGAGAGAGAGAGGGCGAGAGAGAGAGGGAGAGAGAGAGAGAGAGAGGGCGAGAGAGAGAGAGGGGCGAGAGAGAGAGAGGGCGAGAGAGAGAGAGGGCGAGAGAGAGAGAGGGCGAGAGAGAGAGAGAGGGCGAGAGAGAGAGAGAGGCGAGAGAGAGAGAGAGGGCGAGAGAGAGAGAGAGAGAGAGGGCGAGAGAGAGAGAGGGGGAGAGGGCGAGAGAGAGAGAGGGGGAGAGGGCGAGAGCGCGGGGGAGAGGGCGAGAGCGCGGGGGAAGAGCGCGAGAGCGCGGGGGAGAGCGCGAGAGCGCGGGGGAGAGCGCGAGAGCGCGGGGGAGAGCGCGAGAGCGCGGGGGAGAGCGCGAGAGGGGGAGAGCGAGAGCGCGGAGAGCGAGAGCGGGAGAGCGAGAGCGGGGGCGGAGAGCGAGAGAGAGAGCGCGAGAGAGAGAGCGCGAGAGAGAGAGCGCGAGAGAGGAGAGCGAGGGGGAGAGCGCGAGGGGGAGAGAGCGCGAGGGGGAGAGAGCGCGAGGGGGAGAGAGCGCGAGGGGGAGAGAGCGCGAGGGGGAGAGAGCGCGAGAGAGGGGGAGAGAGGGGGAGAGAGGGGGAGAGAGGGGAGAGAGGGGGAGAGAGGGGGAGAGAGCGCGAGAGAGGGGGAGAGCGCGAGAGAGGGGGAGAGCGCGAGAGAGGGGGAGAGCGCGAGAGAGGGGGAGAGAGAGAGCGCGAGAGAGGGGGAGAGAGAGAGCGCGAGAGAGGGGGAGAGAGAGAGCGCGAGAGAGGGGGAGAGAGAGAGCTCGAGAGAGGGGAGAGAGAGAGCGCGAGAGAGGGGGAGAGAGAGAGCGCGAGAGAGGGGGAGAGAGAGAGCGCGATGAGAGGGGAGAGAGCGCGAGAGAGGGGAGAGAGCGCGAGAGAGGGGAGAGAGCGCGAGAGAGGGGAGAGAGCGCGAGAGAGGGGAGAGAGCGCGAGAGAGGGGAGAGAGCGCGAGAGAGGGGAGAGAGCGCGAGGGGAGAGAGCGCGGGGGAGAGAGAGGGGAGCGAGAGGGAGAGCGAGAGGGGGGAGAGAGAGGGAGAGCGAGAGGGGGGGGAGAGAGAGGGAGAGCGAGAGGGGGGAGAGAGGGGGAGAGGGGGAGAGCGAGAGAGAGAGCGAGAGAGAGAGAGGGGAGAGCGAGAGAGAGAGCGAGAGAGCGAGAGAGAGAGCGAGAGAGAGAGGGAGAGGGGAGAGAGGGGAGAGCGAGAGAGAGGGGGAGAGCGAGAGAGAGGGGGAGAGCAAGAGAGAGGGGAGAGCAAGAGAGGGGGGGAGAGCAAGAGAGGGGGGGGAGAGCAAGAGAGAGGGGGGGAGAGCAAGAGAGAGGGGGGAGAGCAAGAGAGAGGGGGGAGAGCAAGAGAGAGGGGGGAGAGCAAGAGAGAGGGGGAGAGCAAGAGAGAGGGGAGGGGGAGAGCGCGAGAGCGGGGGAGAGCGCGAGAGCGGGGGAGAGCGCGAGAGCGGGGGAGAGCCGAGAGCGGGGGAGAGCGAGAGCGGGGGGGAGCGAGAGCGGGGGGGAGCGAGAGCGGGGGGAGCGAGAGCGGGGGGGAGCGAGAGCGGGGGAGAGCGGGAGGAGCGAGAGCGGGGGGAGAGCGAGAGAGAGCGAGAGCGGGGGGGAGAGCGAGAGAGAGCGAGAGCGGGGGGAGAGCGAGAGAGAGCGAGTGCGGGGGGGAGAGCGAGTGCGGGGGGGGGAGCGAGAGCGGGGGGGAGAGCGAGAGCGGGGGGAGAGCGAGAGCGAGGGGGAGAGCGAGAGCGAGGGGGAGAGCGAGAGCGAGGGGGGAGAGCGAGAGCGAGGGGAGAGCGAGAGCGAGGGGGAGAGCGAGAGCGAGGGGGAGAGCGAGAGCGAGGGGGAGAGCGAGAGCGAGGGGGAGAGCGAGAGAGGGGAGAGAGGGGGAAGAGCGAGAGAGAGAGGGGGGAAGAGCGAGAGAGAGAGGGGAGAGCGAGAGCGAGAGGGGGAGAGCGAGAGAGAGAGAGCGAGAGAGAGAGAGCGAGAGAGAGAGGGGGAGAGCGAGAGAGAGAGGGGGAGAGCGAGAGAGAGAGGGGGAGAGCGAGAGAGAGAGGGGGAGAGCGAGAGAGAGAGGGGGAGAGCGAGAGAGAGAGGGGGGAGAGCGAGAGAGAGAGGGGGAGAGCGAGAGAGAGAGGGGAGAGCGAGAGCGCGAGAGAGGGGGAGAGAGAGAGCGCGAGAGAGGGGGGAGAGAGAGCGCGAGAGAGGGGAGAGAGGAGAGCGCGAGAGAGGGGAGAGAGAGAGGCGCGAGAGAGGGGAGAGAGAGAGCGCGAGAGAGGGGGAGAGAGAGCGCGAGAGAGGGGGAGAGAGAGAGCTCGAGAGAGGGGGAGAGAGAGAGCTCGAGAGAGGGGGAGAGAGAGAGCTCGAGAGAGGGGGAGAGAGAGAGCTCGAGAGAGGGGGAGAGAGAGAGCTCGAGAGAGGGGAGAGAGAGAGCTCGAGAGAGAGCGAGAGGGGGAGAGAGCTCGAGAGGGAGAGAGCGCGAGGGGGAGAGAGCGCGAGGGGGAGAGAGCGCGAGGGGGAGAGAGCGCGAGGGGGAGAGAGCGCGAGGGGGAGAGAGCGCGAGGGGGAGAGAGCGCGAGAGAGGGAGAGAGCGCGAGAGAGGGGGAGAGCGCGAGAGAGGGGGAGAGCGCGAGAGAGGGGGAGAGCGCGAGAGAGGGGGATAGCGCGAGAGAGGGGGAGAGCGCGAGAGAGGGGGAGAGCGCGAGAGAGGGGGAGAGCGCGAGAGAGGGGGAGAGAGAGAGCGCGAGAGAGGGGGAGAGAGAGAGAGCGCGAGAGAGGGGGAGAGAGAGAGAGCGCGTGAGAGGGGGAGAGAGAGAGCGCGAGAGAGGGGGAGAGCTCGAGAGAGGGGGAGAGAGAGAGAGCTCGAGAGAGGGGGAGAGAGCTCGAGAGAGGGGGAGAGAGAGAGCTCGAGAGAGGGGGAGAGAGAGAGCGCGAGAGAGGGGAGAGAGAGAGCGCGAGAGAGGGAGAGAGAGCGCGAGAGAGGGGAGAGAGAGAGGGAGAGAGCGCGAGAGAGGGGAGAGAGAGAGGGGAGAGGGAGAGAGAGAGGGGAGAGAGCGCGAGAGAGGGCGAGAGAGGGGAGAGAGCGCGAGAGAGGGGAGAGAGGGCGAGAGAGCGCGAGAGAGGGAGAGCGAGAGGGGGGGAGAGAGAGGGAGAGCGAGGGGGGGGAGAGAGAGGGAGAGCGAGAGGGGGGAGAGAGAGGGAGAGCGAGAGGGAGAGCGAGAGGGGGGGAGAGAGAGGGGGAGAGAGAGGGGGAGAGAGAGGGGGAGAGAGAGGGGCAGAGCGAGAGAGAGAGGGGGAGAGCGAGAGAGAGAGGGGGAGAGCGAGAGAGAGAGGGGGAGGAGCGAGAGAGAGAGGGGGAGAGCGAGAGAGAGAGGGGGAGAGCGAGAGGGGGAGAGCGAGAGAGAGGGGGAAGCAAGAGAGGGGGGGAGAGCAAGAGGAGGGGGGGAGAGCAAGAGAGGGGGGGAGAGCAAGAGAGGGGGGGAGAGCAAGATAGGGGGGGAGAGCAAGAGAGAGGGGAGGGGGAGAGCGAGAGAGCGAGAGCGGGGGAGAGCGAGAGCGGGGGAGAGCGAGAGCGGGGAGAGCGAGAGCGGGGGGAGAGCGAGAGAGAGCGAGAGCGGGGGGGGAGAGGCGAGAGAGAGCGAGAG